>VMDO01006777.1:19519-66619 GCA_007922755.1 Pedetes capensis
TAATCCATCTGGTGGAGGGTTTTCCTCTTTTGCGTTGACCTGCCACTCTTCCAAACATGATGTCCTTCTCCAGGGATTGTTCTCTCCTGACTACATGTCCAAAATATGTAAGACGCAGTTTGGCCATTTTTGCTTCCAAGGAGCACTCTGGTTGTACCTCTTCTAGGACAGATCTGTTGGTTCTTTTGGCAGTCCATGGCATAGTAGCACTTGCCTAATCGCAACACTCAGGAGATTGAGGCAGGAGGATGGCAAGTTAGAGGCCAGCCTGTGCTACTTAGTGAGATTCTGTCTTAAAAAAGAAAAAAAAAGAAAGAAAGAAAAAAAGAAAGAAAGAAAAAGAAAGAAAGAGAGAGAGAGAGAGAGAGAGAATAAAAACAGAACTTTCTGGCTTTGAGGGAAGCAGTGAAGAACTGAAAGGGCAGTGGCTGTAGTGACAAAGGCCAGGGGCTCTAGAGGGAAAGATATCTCTATTCTTCTCCCAAATAATTCATCAGGGATAGAGGTCTGGTCGGAGCCCTGAAAGCTTCAGAAGTCTCCATACTACCATTGGGAAACCCAGCATATAGAGGCCCAAGGGACCTGGCTCCTTGGCTGTATGTGTTCTTGCCCTAGACTGCCCCCGTTATCCACTTCCCTCTGGTGGGAGAGGCCTCTGAACCAGAAAGAAACAAAAAATTCTTCTCCACACAACCCAACCCACATGAACACACATGCATGTACACACACATGTACTCCCCATTACTTAGAACCTTATTGTTGTTGTTGTTGGGCAATATAGGCAGGTCCTAGGCTCGTGGAAGAGAGTGTGTGTGTGTGTGTGTGTGTGTGTGTGTGTGTGTGTGTGTAAACATGTGTCTTCAAGGAAATGGAGTCAAAGTGACCCCTACAGGCCAGATGACTTAGCTTCCCTGAGCCATCTTCAAATCCCAGAAGCTTTTCTAAGTCTCCTCTTCCAGGCCAGGCAGGGACTCCCTGGCCAAAAAGGATATCAATGCTTGCACTCCCTGTCAATTCCAATATCTGAGCCTTTTACCTAGGGATGCCCCATCCCATTCCTCAAAACAAACAAACAAAAACACACTCATTCCTTCCTTTTCTGCACTAGTCTCTATTGGGGTCCACAGGGCTGCGTCCCATCTCCCCTTTCAAACAGAGAAAGCAAGCATCTTCCCCCCAACCACCAAATGTCCCAACAGAGCCCATGAAAAAGTGCTAGATGAAGTGACCAGAACAGGAGCTGGGGTAGGAAAATCACAGCCTGGTTCACCTGTCCCTCCTTCAGACTGCAAAATTCTCATACTTGTTGGGCTGGAGGTGGAAGAGGTAGTGGGAAGGAAAGGTGGAAGAAAGTTACCAAAGGTGGACATGAGACTTGCAAAGCCCTCGTAGTACAGATGGAAGACCCTGTTCCAATAAACCAGACAGTTGGTTCCTCCTTTGATTCTCCACTGCCACGGAGAAGTCTATAGACTACAAAAGATGATGTGGCACAAGGAGACTGGGTCAACCAGCAGAACTGTGGAAACTGTTTAAATAGCTCTGCTTCATGAGGACTGAGAGAAGACTCTGACATAGATGTAGCAGTAAAATCAAACATCTTAGTCCTATGGGGCTAGCACCCATGCCTCTATTCGGGGAAGACAAGAGAAAGACTAAAGGGATGGGAGGTCACCAAGGATAGAGATGGACAGAGGAACCAAATGCTGGCATCAAGGAAAGGAGAGGCAGGAACCATGGATGGGGGCATTAAGAGAGCAGGGAGCCTGGACATCTCCTCCTATGGCAACCAGGGCCTGCAGGTTGGCCTCACCATTGATGAAGCCCAGGGAGTTAACCTTGCTGTGGAAATTGCAGTTGTAACTGAAATATCACTTCTGGCCCCTGCACTGGTGAGTTCCTACATCTGGTCAAAAGCTAGACCATTTGCCAAAGCTGCTAATGGGCGTTGGGAGCCTCTGCAGAGAATACGTAACTGGCATGGCTGTTGGGGAGGTGGGAGCCTTGGGTGCAGAACTGACACTGCTCCCTACTGAGGGTACTGGAGTCCCAGACATCCCACAGGAGCCCAAAGCTGGCTGCCATGTTGGTGCCTCCATCTGCAAGCTCTCCAGGACCTGATGGGTCTATAGCAGTACCTGCAAGAATTAGCAAGGATTGGGAATGACTTGAGGTTTTCCACTTTCAGCAGGAAGCCTGGGAGCCACCAGCAGAGATGCTTCTGTAGCTAAGGATCCACCACAAGGGCAGCACATTCATCACCATCTGAGCATCAGAGTTGGAGTTGTGGGATGCACATGCAAGAGGCTGAGATCACATTCTGCATCAACCAGTGATTCTTAAATATGTGCTGTAGGAAGGCTGGCATTTCTAGACTGTTGAACATCCCTGACCTCAGGCTAGCTGCATTGATCCCAAAGGGGGAATCAAGACTGTCCAGAGTATCTAACTTGTCCTCAGTCCTCTAGTGCCCTCTCCCCACCAAACTCAAGGACCTGGGAGGTAAGGGTTAGAGGCAATGGCTTTCTTCATTAAAAAAGGGCTCTCTGTTCTTAGCCTACAGAGGCTAGAAGGATGATCTGTTGGAACTCTTGGCCAGGAAAGAGAAAGGATTCATTCTAAACTGTTCCTGGAAGCATTGAACGTGGAAGCCTAGGTGTCTATGTACATGTGGCAGAGGGAATCCCTGTGGGATGCTCTTAAAATAGATCAGGGCCTGGCATGGATCAGTACCATCTCCTGCATTATATAACTTGCAGTCATAGAACAGTTAGCTGTCATCTCCAGGTTTTTTCCACCACCAATTGTGTCTGGAGTTGGCCACAACCTTGTAGGGTCCCAGGTCAGAGATAGACATCATGTTCTGGACTAGAGTGTTCTCCATAATCTGTAACAGCATTTCAGGATTGAACATCAGTTGCCTCTGTGTCTACTGCTGCAGTTCCATGAATTTGGGGGAGCCTGGGCCCAGGTTACTCAGCCCTAGATCATCCCTACCAGACACTGTGCAAGAAAGTAGGGTTATAATGTTGGAAAAGACCAACATTCCCTACCTTCACAGAGCTGAGTCTATGAGAGAGACAAGCAACCAGCTGGAAATTGCAACATAGCATAAAAAATGCTGCTCTAGAACTAGGAACAGGGTGCTTTGAGGGTAGGTAGAAGGCTCCTAACCCTAATTTGAAGGACTACAGAAGGTTTCCAGAAGTCACAAGAGGCTTTGTAAAGGAAGCACCATCTAGGCACAGGTCTCTAATCCAACAGAAACTTGTGGAATACGCAGGAATTAGCCAAGAGACCAGAAGATAAGGGAAAAGTGTTCCACACTGAGGAAAGAACACGTACAAAGATTACAAGGTCAGTGCCTATCAATGGAAGAATGGATAAAGAAAAAATACACACACACACACACACACACACACACACACACACACACAAAATGGGACAACCAAGAATGAGATTGTACATATTTACACAATAAGATATTATTCAGCCATAAATAAGAATGAAGTCCTGACTTTTGCAATAAAATGAATGGAACTGGAGAACATTATGTTAAGTGAAATAAACCAGACACAGAAAGATAAGTAGTGCATGTTCTCTCTCATATGTGGAAGCTAATTTTAAAAAATCAACTTGGTCATGATATACCAATTACTTGAGGTTGGAAAATGGAGGTAGATAAGAAGAGGTTGGACTTGATCAATGCATGCTGTTTTGAAATATCATACTACATCCCATTAATATGTTTATTTCATGTTAATCAAAAGTAAAATAAGGTATTTTTTAAAAGGATTCCAGGGCCAGTGTGGGTGGGTTATCATGATCAGAGCCCAGGGTGGGGTAAAATACTCAGTGACATGTATAGAGATAAGAGAAGACAGGAGCATGAAGGGTCTTGTTGACCAACTGGAGAAATTTGGAATCAATTCTGCAAGCAGCAGGCAACTACTGAAGGATTTTATGCATGAGAATAACATGGTTCATGGAAGACCACTCGGGCTACCCTGTGAGGACTATTCTCTGAAAGGTCAGTTATGAGAAATACAGCTAAGCAGGCAAGTGGCAGTCAGGAGAGAGACAAGTGGGTGGATTTGAAAGTGATTCCCAACATACTTATAAATTTCCAGGACTTGATACTTGGTAGGGCTGTCAGAGGAGAAATCAGATGACAGGCAGATTTCTAGCATGGAAATCTATTCAAAGAAGAAGGAAATATAAGAGAAACAGCAGGCTTAAGAAAGAAAATTATTATTTCTCCTCAAGAAATGCTGAGCTGTATGTGCCCATGAGACACTCAGGTGGACAAGTAGCTTAAGCAGTTGGTAAGATTGGAGCTGGGAAAACTCTGGGATGAAGCAGAGAAAGCCATTGGCATGTAAATAGTAGGTCAAGCCCCAGGCCTGATGAGATCACACAGAGAAAGTGTGTACACTAGGAGAAAGGTAAGTCTGGATAAGAACCAGTCTTTAAAGATCGAAAGGAGAAAACTCAGAAGAGACAGAGAAAGTCTGTCCTGAGATGTGGGAGGAAAGCCAGGTGTGGACATCACAGGAATCTTTAGAAAAGATTTCAAGGTGTAAAGAGTGGCCTTCATGTCAAATACTGCCGAAAGGACAATAAAACTAAAACTGTGTGTCCAAGAGGAGTTACTAAAAAGAGTAGATTTGTTCAACATGGAAGAATCTACTAGAAGACAGCTTTTGTAAAGCACTGAAGAGTCTATGCTAATATCCTGGGCCCAGGGTGGAAGTGGGTGAAGAGAGAAAGGTAGGGCCTTTCAAAGCAACCAGAGAGAGAACAAAGTTTCAACTTTAAAAGGAGATCAGAGGTTGGGGGCTGGGGGCAAACACAGACTTCCTGGAAGCAAGCTTGTGGTGTAGTGACTAACAAGCAAGTTTGTGGTATAGTGTCTAGATTTGAGTCACTGCTCAGCCACTTATAAGTGATATGACCTTGGGCAAGTTACTTAACCTCTTCAAAACTCAGTTTCCTTATCAGGAAAGTGAGATTGTTATGAGGTTTAAATGAGTTAATTGCTGTGTGGACTTAAACAATGGCTGGCACATGATAAGCATTTTGTGTTAATTTTTAAAAATATTTCCTTATTTTCTGGGAACTATGTAAACCGTTGCCTGCAGCCATAGCCCTGTGGCATCGGATCCCATCAGATCTCAGAAGCTAAACAGGGTCGGGCCTGGTTAGTACTTGGATGGGAGACCGCCTAGGAACACCAGGTACTGTAGGCTTGGGAGACAGACCCAGCAACCCACTCCCAAAAACCAATCTGCCATTGAAGACCCTATGAACAGCAGAGAAGCACTGACAATAGTGTTTCCCCTGTTGTATGTAGGGTCGCTATGAGTCGGATACCCATTTGATTGTTTCCCCTGTTGTACATAGGGTCACTATGAGTTGGATAACCACTCAATGGCACCTAACAACAAGATGTAAGCCTTCAGAATTTTGATGAAATCATTGAGAAGAGGGGTCCCAGTACTAAGTGGGATTGGATTCTCTCCAATGTGGAAAAAAAAAAACATGCATACGCGCGCGCTTGGGTGCGTGCGTGTGTGTGGGGGGGGGGGTACTGGGAGGTAAGACTTATAATGACCTAAAAGAAAAAAAGAAAAGGGCAGAGGGCTGGCTATATCACCACAGTAGGAAACAATAATTAAACATAGTACAGGTACTATGATCTGAATGTTTGTGTGACCCCAGAATTGAGAAATTGAAATCTAATGAAAAATGTGATAATATTAGGAGGTGGGGCCCTTGGGAAGGAATTAAGTCAAGAGTCAGGAGCCCTAAAAAATGGTATCAGTGTCTTTGTAACAGAGGCTCCAGACAACCACCCAGACCCTTCTACCATGTGAGGAATCAACAAGAAGAATGGCCCCCACCAGAAACCAAATCTGCCTTGATCTTACACTTCCCCGCCTCCACAAATGTGAGAAATAAATTTCTGTTGTTTGTAAGCTACTCAGTTTATAGTATTTTGTTATAGCATCCTAAATGGACTAAGGTATCAAGTGTCAGAAAATTACCACCCACAACCTAGTTTTGTAAATAAAGCAGCCACTTCCATCCCTTTATATAGTGTCCACAGCTGCTTTCACACTAAAACAGCAGCACTGAACAGCTGCAATGGAGGCAATCTGGTCCTCAAAGCAGAAAATGCTTAGTGTCTGGCCCTAGACAGAAAAAGATGTTGACCCTTGATATGTCATGCTTTCACAATATTATGAATGTGCCTAGAGAAAAAAATAATAAAGTCCTGGAGAATTTTAATTGATCATAGATTCCACATGGACTAGTTACACAGTTTGACTGCCAAAAGTGAAACTGAACAGTAGTTAAATTGCTGGAAATACAGGATCCCAAATGATGGAGGAAGGAAGCTGAAAGCTGATAATACTATGTGAAGTTCAGAGCGGTACTAGAACAAGCTAGAGTAACATACTCCACAGGAACTTTCAGCAGTGATGAAAATGTTCTAAGTCTGCACTATCCAATATAGTAGCCACCAGGCCCATGGTTATTATTTGGATGAAGAACTATATTTTAATTGTATTTAATTGTATTTTAATTGTATTTAATTGCTTTAAATATAGCTAGTCACATGTGACTATTTGCTCCCATATTGGACAGCGCAAATGCAGGGTATTAAGCACCACAGAGGTAGTTGTGTAACAAAAGGGAAATAATTTAACTCAAGAACTGTTTTTAAATACTTTATCATAGGTACACAGCAGTAAGAATCAATTAAAATCTAGCGGATACCCATGAAACTAAAATACAAAGATATAATGCCATAATGATAAGATAAAAATTTGTTGAATATCCATTATGTTCCAGGTCTTCAGTAAAGTTCTCAATGTTTGCTATTTTATTTAACCCTTCAAAACACTATGAAGTAAATATCATCTTAAATTTCACATGTAATAGCAAAACTGAACCCTAGGTTGAGCTGGACTCAAATGTAAATCTGCATAACTCCAAAACCAAAGATACTGCATGACAAAGGATTAATATATACCATAAGAATACAAAGAAAACTATATTCTGCTTTTGGAGGTGTCAACTTTCTGCAATAAAGAAAGCCAAGAAAAGCTAGAGAGAATATTTGTTATTTGAGCTGAATCTTGAAGGAAAAGGAGTTCCCTTTAAAGATAAAAAGGAAAAAAGGCACCCTAGGCAAGGGGAAACAGCATGAGGAAAAGACAACAAAAGTTGATGGCAGAGCATCAGATCATGGTCTTCATAGGTTATTTTTGTACTCCTTCTATATGCTACTGTACTACTTATACACATTGTCCTAAGCATTGCGGAAGGTAAGACAAAATAAATGGTCAAGACACAATTCCCATTTTTCAGAACATACCATCTAGTGGAGAATAGTAACAACCTAAAACCAGGCTGGTTGAAATAATGGAGTTACAAGTTACCTTGAGAGATCAGGACTTGGGCTTCTAATTCGCTAGAGAATGGCATAAAGCCTCATAAAATAGGTGAGTTCGAGGCTTTTATCAAGTATAAAACACTAATAGTATGCAATAACAGAAAAACCAACTGGAATAAAACTGTACTAGAAGAAATTTGTGAAGAATTTAGAGATGGTTAGTCTCAAAAAGGTCAAAGTCAAGAGTACATGATTCTCATCTTTTAACATTTACAGGAACATCATGGAGCAAAGGGATTAATCTTGCTGTATGACCCTAGATATCAGAAGTCAGGCTAATGGAGGAAAGCTGCAGAAGGCAGAATTTTGTTCAACACCATATTGAAATTGTTGCTAACAGTGCAGTCTGAAAGCAGTGTGGGTCGCCTCAGGAAGACAAGACTTCTAGAATGGGTCAAGGAGAGGGCAATTGTGGTGAGGATACAGATTGTATAAAGATGCTAACTTAGATTACAAACTGATTTCTTAACCCTAACATTCTGTGGTTCTAGCATGAAACTGGAATCAACATCCTGCTAAGGTGTGTGTGTGCGTGCGTGTGTGTGTGTGTGTGTGTGTGTGTGTGTGTGTGTGTTTCCAACTCAACTTCAATCACTTTTCTGATTGATTCTTAAGATTGAGTTGGAGCTTGCATACTTTTTCTGGCAATGATTTAGCAGTACAATTAGTTATTCAAGGAAGAAATTCATGTTATTCTCCAAATTTATTATGGAGAATATCACTTTTGATTCGTGGTGAATCTCATTCTGACTAAAAAGACTGGCTCTATTCAAATGACATTTTTGCTGCCACACAGTATGTATTGCAGAAAGCAGCACCCAGAGTCTCTGGACTTCAAATTCAAGGTCTTAGCCCTTTTATGACAAACTCAGACCCCTAACCAAAATGTCTGATAAGGTATGCATTTTGAAATACTAAGCCCACATAATTTTTTAAGTATTCTACAATTCAGACTTTTCACTCATCTGCAATTCTTCCACACTCCCTTGCTCCCTTTTCTGATTGTCTGTAAGATCCTTTCAAATCCCTTCCTTTGCTCTGTACTACAGGAGACTGGTCCATGGCAACTATTTCCTAGGCTCCCTTAACTGTCTTCTTCTTAGTTTTGGTTAATAGGAGGCACTGGTGGAAGACAAGAAAATAAAAATTAGAGGGTTGGAAGGAAGCAGGGCAGGGGTGGATGGAAGCCACCTGCCCTGCCCCCTGATTTGGATGGCATTTCCAGTACCAGCTTGTTGCTTCTGTGCTCTCAGCTCCTGCCATTTGGCATTTATCAAGGTCACAGCTCCCACTGGGCTGCCCCAGCTGCTGAAATCCTGTGCCAAGACCCTCTCCATTTGTCCCTCCAGCTACAGGGTTAGGAGGGGATAGCTCTCACTTGGGTTGATCTCTGAGTCGCCTCTCTGCTCCCCTTTACTTTCACTTTCACTTTCTCTCATTCTCTCTCTCTCTCTCTCTCTCTCTCTCTCTCTCTCTATCTATCTCTCTCCTTCCCTCCCTCTCTCTCTCTCCGTGTGTGCGCACACACGTGTGTGTGTGTACACACAAATATATAATATCCTTTCCAACATCTTCATAAACTAGTTTCCTTGTACTGGTAAACTCTCTTTGGCTCTATTTTTCTGGATGGCCCTAATCCATACAGAACTATAGGTTCAAAAAGTAGGTCAAGATTAACAAAAGAAAACATATTAATTTACAGAAAGCATGTTCTTACACTTGGTCTAAATTTTAAGTGATGGTTTTTATAGTCTCCTTCTCTCCCCTTTGAAGTCTACTTTAAAGTCCTTCTCCATAAAATAAAAGAATGCTCTGCATAATCTTGTACTTGAATGTTCATTACACCTCCAAGTGTTGAAGATTTCATCTTGGATTCTCTTATTAGATTTTAAATCCAATTGAATTAATATGAATCCCTCAATAACAAAATCTATTTAGAAAATCACCCTCAGGAATCCTTTTATCTCTTATATTTTATTTTCTATTCTTATTTTTCTTCCTGCCTATTGCCTTTTTCTCTTTTACCCCATAGAAATAAAAAACATGATCAGAGCAAAATTGAAATAGCCCACCAGCATGCCCTCTGTCTTCCTTCACGTCATAAGAGGGAGATGTTGCCGTGGCAACTCCAGAAGAGACATTCTTGACTTCCTGGACTGCTATCTCCAAAAAGAATATCTTTAAGATATTATCTATCCTCAAGTGGAAGACCTAATATTGTTTTATATAGAATTTCTTGCTTAATGTGAAACCCACATTTAAAGGGTGATTCCAGTAGTATCTGGTAACTGGCAATTTTCAGATGGCCACTATTCACCTGCAAAGCAATTTGTGCTCAGTTACTTCCCATTCTGCTAATGCTGAGATTATTTTACTGCCTTAAAATCATAAATTTTTATGTTTGCCAACTATTGAGCATGAGATATGTAAAATGCTGGGAAAAGGTGACCAGCATGAATGCCTTCTCCCCAAATGGATGGTACTCTCTTACCAGTTCATTTCCTCTGACCATTGTTTTTTTCTGTTTTATTTTTTTCTAGTTTATATTTTCCTGTCTGCCTGGATTCAACTCTGACCCGAACTGAAGTATGTTCATCTATCTGCTCCATTGTTGAACACAGCTAATGCCAAAAGGAAGACTGAATAAGCTAAAGTCAAAGGTCACCAACGTCGGGAGTGGAAAAATGAAAAAGAGGGACAATCTGTGCCCTGGAAGACAAATTACAACACCTTCTGCACTAGATGTACCTGACTCTTCTTTTAAGACAGCTTCTATTTCAGGGGGCCTGGTGTTTAGCTCAGTTGGTAGAGTGCTTGCTCTGTGCACTCTGAGGTTCTGGTTTCAATCTCCAGCACTGCAAAAATGGGAAAAGGACCTGGCAACCCACTCCCAAAACAATTTTGAAACAATCAGCCATTGAAAATTCCATGAATGGCAGAGAAGCACTGTCAGATATAGTGCCTCTTTCATTCTATTATACATATAGTCACTAGGAATTGGATTTGACTGGATAGCACTTAACAACAACAACAACTATTTCAGCAGCCAGAAAGGAACAAGGAAGAGAGGAAAGAATCTTTCCAATGTGTCACTGTCTAGTGTTGGCCCCTCTAGCAATTATAAATCCTACATACACCACGTGGTGAGCCCACATGCCATCCCCAACTCAGCTCCTGTCCTATCCTCTAATTCTTCACTAAGCTCTAAACTGGCAGCCAAGAGATGATTCTAGTATATCCAGCACTGCTCAAAGTCCTTTGCACACATTTTCTCCTCTCATCCTTCATGAAAGCCCTGTGATATAAATAACTATCTCCTATTATAGCCATAGGCTGGGATTTAGCTCAGTGGGTAGAGCGCTGCACTGCAGTCTCTGAGGTCCCAAGTTCAATTCCCAGCACTGCAAAAAATGGGAGAAGGGCCTGGCAATCCACTCCCAAGGCAATCCCGAAACAGTCCACCATTGAAAACCCTATGAGGGTCGCTATGAGTCGGATACCGACTCAACGGCACCTAACAACAACAACAACATTATAGCCATATGGGAGAAGGACATGGCAATCCACTCCCAAGGCAATCCTGAAACAATCAGCCATTGAAAAATCTTATGAGGGTTGCTGAGTCAGACGCAACTCAACAGCACCTAACAACAAAAACATGGCCATATTAGTAATGCGGGCAAGAAACCACAAAAGCATGATTTGAACCCTGGCCAGTATAATCCAAAGATTCGTTCGTCTGCACCACATTGCATCCCAAAAGGAGAAAATTCTAAAACACAACATGAAAAGAATCCTGTTCATGTGCATAATTTCTCTCTGGTGTGCAAGCAATGTGTGTGAAGGAACAGCTCATATTCATCTCAGTGTCCCCTACTTCTGGCACACTGTAAATACTTAACCAGCATTTGTTGAAGTATGAATGAAGTTGCTAATTACCATCCAGCTGTTGTCTTTATCCTACACCTGAATTGCCAAACTGGCCTTTCCACTCCTATTCTTGGCCAACTCTAATCAAGTTTCCATAGTCAATTAATTGATTCATTTGACATTATTTCTTTAAAATTCCTCATACATCCCCATTGAAAGGATAAAATACAACCTTTTCTCCTCCCTTCTATCCTTAGAGTCTTCTCATCAATCTCACACCATAAAACCTACCACTTCACCCCTTTGCTGATTTTTCATGAAAGTATGAATGATTGGCAGATTCCCAAATCCTGAGTTGTTAAAACACTTTGAACTTGTGTGCATAGAATTTCCCCCACCAGAAAGGAATAGTCTTCCATCTCATATATACACATATGCATGTGCATGCACATACACACACTCAGATGCACACAGAGAAACACATCTCTCTCACCTCATTTCCTGATAAACTGTGGTCCCATTATCAAGAACCAGCACAAGCAGTATGTCCTGAAGTCACAGGTTCCCCCAGTAGAACTCAGTGCTTTTGTTCTTTCCATAAATGTGCCCTATAAAAATTGATACAGTGCCAGGCTTGGTGGCGCATGTCTGTAATCCAGGCACTAGGGAGGCTGAGGCAGGAGGATTGTGAGTTCAAGAGTAGCCTGGGCTAGCTACTGGGTGAGCTCCAGGCCAACCTGGACTACAAAGTGAGACCTTGACAAAGAAAAAAAGAAAAGAAAAGAAAGAAATTGATACACTGTGTTCTCACTGTTTACTTCCCACTGTTCTGTGACCTTGCGCTAGGGTTTGAATGTCCCTCCAAAACTCATGTTGAAGTTTAATTGTCAAAGTAACAGTATTGTTAAGAGGTGAGGCTTCTCAAAGGTGTCTAGGTCCCAAGGGTTCTGCCCTCATGGTAGATCAATGTTATCATCAAGGGAGTCAGTTAGTTATCAGAAGAGTGGGTTGCTATGAAGGCAAGTCCAGCTCTCTCTTGCCCTAGCCCTTTTGCTCTCTTCTATGCCTTCTCACTATATGATGTCCTGCACCATGTTTTGACACCATCGTTTTAGTATTAGACTCCCCAGTCTCTAGAACTGTGAGAAATAAATTTATTTTCTTTATAAATTACCCAGGCTATGATATTCTGTTACAGCAACAGAAAATGGACTAACATAGCTTGCTAAAGGCAAGGACCATGCCTTTTCACCCCTATGCCTCAGAATTTAGGAAAGTGTCAGGTGCTGTATATCTAATGGAAACAGTACTTGTTGCAAACCTGAAGCAAGAAAGAAGAAAAGAGAGAGCAGAGACAGAGTTCTAGATATAGTTAAGAAGAGGAATCTACAGGAACACTCAGTGACTGAAATTTGCTCTTTGAGGCAAGGATGAGCAAGAAATTTCTGAAGTCTAAAACCTTGCTTAAGATAACTAACCTAAGGACTATGTGATAATAAGAATTACGGAGGTAGAAATCAGGGAGGGAAGGGGTAGCAAAAACAACTTAATCTGAAGTTATCCCTGTCTGATTTATGCCCCAACCCAATAGTATGATGACTCTTCATAAATCACTAAATTTGTTTTATATGTTTCTTTACAAGTTAAAATATTTTTGAGATACAAAATAATATCTTGCAAAAAGTATGGCATTTTCTTTTTAATTGGGTTTTCTCCCTGCCAATAATCAAAGAACTCAAGTACATATTTTTGGGGGCCTGAAGCATGAAATATATTAGATTTAAAGAAAGTCAGAAATTTAAAATGTCTATACTCTCTGATTCTAGGGAAAGAGGAATTAAATATTGCCAATTGTGAAATGACTGGCTTATTTTACCATTGCCCATTTATAGTGTTAAATATTAAAATAAAACAGAGGATATTATATTGAGTGAATAAAAGACAACAAACATGAAACAGTGGCAAAAGAAGCTTGCCATGGTGGAATCCAGAGACACTTCTTCAGGCTGACATTTTTAAGACCAAAAATAAAGGCTAGAAAAAGTAATTAATAAACATTCATCAACTCAAAAGAAGATGGAAAGAATAGTTAAGGTTATGAAGGATTTATTATAACTAATTAGATAATAAAAGCACTTTGGTCTTTATCAATATTATAACTTATAATACTTCATATTATAATTTTTATATGAATGATATTTATGTTTGACGATTTTGACAATAGATTTTCCTTCCCCTTAGTTCTCTGGTTTTTGGATTATTTGAGGGAGAAGAGTATTGATTAGAGCAGTTGAGTTGTTGGTTTAATGCTAACAATAGTCATGTACTAAGAGTCCACCTTGTGCTAGTCACTTTTTCAATACTATTTCTGATCATCATAACAATTGTTGAAAGGAAGTATTATCATGTCTCTATTCTATAACTGAAGGATGGAGGCTCAACAGATTAAGTAATTGTCCCCTGATCTCAGAGCTCATAAAGGAGGATTTGTAACTCAGTGCCTTTGACCCTAAACTCCATGCCTGTCCCAGTCTTTCCCTCTTGATGCCACCACTACTCTGAACAGAATACAGAAAAGTATGACATGTGCTCAGCAAAATATGTTTTCAGAAGAAGGTCCCTTTCCATCAGGCAATTGACCTGGAGAAGCCCATTTTGCAAGTCCAAACAGGGTTTCAAGAAAGAGAAAGCATTAGAGTTAAAATAAGCTATTTAACATAATCTCTTTAGAAACATTATTAGTTTTTTCTTTTCATGAATATGAACCAAAAAATGATGAAAAGGACCTAAAAATCTCCCACATGACTAAGCACAACAAACGACTTTTTGTTGTTAGAGCTACAGGGGGACTGGGCAGGAATGATTGCCTCCAAGCCTGCCTTAACTACCTGTAAAACCAAAAAAGATATGATGGTTTTTTTGATGTGTCAACTTAGCTAAGCTACAGTCTGTTTTTCAATCAAACACTAATGTAGGTGTTGCTGTGAAGATATTTCATAGATATGGCTGAAATCCATAATTTGTTTACTTTAAGCAAGAGATATTATCGTTGATAATCTGAGTAGGCCCAATTCAATCACTTGAAAGGCCATAATAGCAGAACTGAGGCTTTCTTGAAGAAACAGAAATTGCATCTGAGAAGAGTAACTTCAGTCCATACTAGGGAATTCCAGTGTGGTTTCCTAACCACTTTCCCTACAGATGCAGAATTGCCAGATCCCAAAATCACACAAGCCAACTCCTTGCAAGAAATCTCTTAAAATATATATCTTCTACTGGTCTGCTTCTCTGAACCCTAACTGATACAAGAGACTTAGGGGTTAGAGCATGGCAAAACTGGGTATAAAGAAAGAAAAACATGTTTTGAAGGAGCCACTTATTTGGTCATGTATAACTTTTAGGTTCTTTGTGGTAAGTAAGGAAAGTGTAGTCTTCAGAGGATCTAAGTAGACAAAGTTGAGTTACACCATAACAACCCAGCCTGATTTTAATGAAAGTAACAGGACAAATTTTGTCACATTGTAGGTTTTGATTAAACAATAATTAGAAAAACAGGCACAAAACATTTCACACAGACTGTGCTATGTACCATGAATGCTCAGTTATCTCTTTTTAGGTGTTCCATCAACCACATCACCAAAAGCTCACTCAGGGCATATTTGACAATATTCAGAGGCAGGATTCGAACCTACCATCACTAATAGGTTGTAAAGCCCTCTGACCCAGTGACTGGATCTGTACTGTTCATGGATCAGCCTCAGGTTCCATGGCCACTGGTAAGTGTCTCTAAAATATTTTAGCCAAGTCACACACCCTAAATACCATTAATATCAGCAACTTGAGGCTAATTATCAAATTCATTGTTCTAGTTAACTAGATATTAATTTATCCTATGAAAACTGATTTATAGCATTCATAATGCTACTTAGTAAAATGTCTAGCATTGAGCAGAGGCAGTGGTAGTACTTACAGTAGCCATCTATGGAGATTAGGCACTCTAACTAAAGGCCAGCTCATCATCCTCATACTAGAACATTCTTACACAAGAACACAGCCTCAGCTAACAAACCCCAAAATACACTGCAATGCTAAAGTATTTTAGAGTAAATTTCAGACATAAAAAGTATTGTAACCAAATATCTAAAATGGAAACCAGGCTTTCCTAAGCTGTCAAGGTACAAACAAATTTACCTGTGGTCTCAGAGCAGGATCTGACCATGATGCATTTGGTGCCTTCAGATTGTAAAACCCACCACCAACAAGCAGCTGGAATATTTGGTGAAGCCTATGGTGACATCTGGGCTGGGATTTAGCTCAGTTGGTAGAGCACTGCGCTATAGTGTCTGAGGTCCCAAGTTCAATTTCCAGCACCACAAAAATGGGAAAAGGACCTGGCAATCCACTCCTAAGGCAATCCTGAAACAGTCAGCTATTGAAAACCCTATGAGGGTCGCTATGAGTTGGATACTGACTCGACAGCACCTAACAACAATAATGTTGATATCTGGGCTAGGATTTAGCTCAGTTGGTATAGCGCTGCTCTGCGGTCGCTGAGGTCCCAGCTTCAATTCCTAACACCACAAAAATGGGAGAAGTATGTGGCAATCCACTCTCAAAGCAATCCTGAAACAATCAGCCATTGAAAACCCTATGAGGGTCACTATGAGTTGGACACAACTCAATGGCACCTAACAACAAAAGCAACATATTGACATCTGTTTTATTTCTGTAAAAAGAGGAACATTACTAGTTCTGGACCTTGATTGGCTGAGATAAGTAAGCATGACACAACTATCTCCCTGAACAAGCTCAGATTGTCATTTTAGTGGAGTTGTTCTTATATTATTGTTAAAGTTTGCGAATTTTTAAATTTTGTATTGTTTTAGAGAATTCTTTTAAGAACTTTTACATGAGAATATAGAAACCACTGAAAAATTATCCATTTAATTCCATTTATTTTAGATTCTTAGGGAAACATATTTAGGTTATTTAAAACATACAGTTAATGTGACAACACAGAACCATAAAAAATATGACCATCCAGAAAAGGAAAGAGGTATGGGACTGTCATCCTTATATTTTAATGTGAAAACAAGGAAAAGAAGAGCCAAGCTAGACTGCATTGGGTGAGACAGTCTTCACCAAAATTTTCTATCAAATGTCTCATTTATCTCTCAAAAGGAAACTTCTACAGTTGAAGAGTGTGGCTATTCATCAGGCAGAGTGCACAGAATGTGTTTCATTTTGGCCAGATGTCTACAAATTGTAATGTCAAATCATGAGTTTGGGTGCCAAGGAATTACACAGCTGGTCCTCCACCCTGTCTTCTCACCTGATCATCAAACATTAAATGGAAACATGTTCATTTGTGAAATTCCACGGGGAGAATAACACAGACACGCTGGCCATTAGTTTCACCAGCATCAAGAAGCACAATATCCAAATGTCTTCCCAAAGCATTAACTCATTCCATTTCATCAAAACTCCCATGATCTTAGGAAAACTATCATCAGTCAATTAGAACAAATCTTACTAGGCCAATTCTTACCAAGGAATAAATTAGAGATGTGGCATGTTAATCTTCCCAGGATGTGAGGAAGCATTAGGACAGAAACACTCACACAAACTCAAGGGAAATACATTCAAAGTTTAAAACACATTGGTTACCCCACAGCCTACGGGTTTAAAAATACATATATATTGGGCATCTACAATTCAGTTTTTCCCAAAGTATGGGAGGTATTCCTCTTGATGTATCCCTGATGCTGCATAAAATTATTTCTGGTCTCACGTGGAAAATATTTTTAATAGTTGTATGTGTACATGCATATGCATGTGAGTGTGTCTATATGTGTGTTATTTGCTTGGCTTCTGCAGTTACTTATGTGTAATTATGTTAAAAATAAAAGTAACATACTAAATGATACTTGCTTTGCATTTGAGCAAAATAGAACTGAGCAACTGAATATTAAAACTGACAATGTCTGAACCACATATGAAAATAAAACTGGTTGGCACATGATTTTAATCCCAGCAACTCAGGAGGCTAAAGCAGGAGGAAGCCAGGTTTGAGTACAACAACCTGCACAAATTGTAGAGATCTTGTTTCAAAATAAAAAATAAACAGGAATCTGTGGGTGCAGTTTAGTAGTAGAGCATTTGCCAAGCATGTGCAAGTCCCTAGGTTCAACCCCTCAGTACTGTGGAAAAAGGAAGAAACAGCAGGAGAAGGAGAAGAAGAAGGAAGAGGAGGAGAAAGGGGAGGAGAAGGAGGAGGAGGAGGAGGAGAGGAAAAGAAAAGAGAAAAAAAAGAAAGAAAATGAAAGAATTAAAAACAAAACTCTGATCCACAATCTGTAGCAACCAGCCCGGAAACCAATCCATTATTTACAATGTCAACCCAGGGAGTGATGATACTGTCTACAAGTCACTAGTAGGAAGCCAGACACTATTTCTATCAGCCATTCTGGGAAGACAAATTATAACCCCTTTAAATACTGGGCCCCAAATGGCCAGGACTTAATTAATAACTGAAAGCTTCTCCAATTTTTGCCTCACTTCCAACTTGAGACCAATGAGAAAAAGCCAAATTTGCTCCTCTAAGCAATCACCTAGGATATCCCACTTTTAATTATTCCCTCCACGGTCCCAAGCTAACTGCCTCTGATCAGGCCACACCTGTAGACTTCATTGTTTTCTGCTTTCCTACTCCTCTGCTTGCCTTTGGATCTCTACCAAGTGCAAGGGTTGGTGGTTGACTCTCTGGGTATGGTAAGCTCTGAATGAATAGTCTTTGCTCTCATTTGGTGGTCATATTAGTGCACTTTCTTTTGCCAATATCATAATACCATAGGTTAGGTAACTTTCAAAGGAGAGTTGGCTCAGAGTTCTGGAGGTCAAACACTGCATCTGATGATGGCACATGGCATGAGGCAGCGAGAGAGAGGGTATGTGTGTCTTTCTCCCTCTATTATACATCTCCAAGGATTCAATTATAGGAGCTCCATCCTAATAACCTTATCTTACCCTAATCTCCTCCCAAAGGCCTCAGCTCTAAACATCATAGTCAGATCAAGTTTCTACCTCCTTAATACTTCACAATAGAGGATTGAATTAAGCAAATGAAGCATTGGGGGAAAATTTAAACTGTTTCTAAACCATAGCAGTAGTCTTCATTTATTTTCACAAAACAAAACTCCTTTTAAAGTAAGTGTACTTAAGTGTGAAAAAGGGATTTAATTAAATATAAATCTAATTAAATAGTGGTACAGATGGTATGTTGTTGTTGTTGTTGTTAGGTGATGTCGAGTCGGTATTCAACTCATAGCAACCCTTATAGGGTTTTCAATGGCTGACTGTTTGGGATTGCCTTGGGAGTGGATTCCCAGGTCCTTCTCCCATTTTTGTGGTGCTGGGAATTGAACTCAGGACCTCAGAGACTGCAGCGCAGCGCTCTACCAACTGAGCTAAATCCCAGCCCCAGACAGGTGGTATAGGAATATAAAAATTATCACACAAATGAGTAAACTCGGGAAACACTGCATTCTATGCCAGACCTGTGTTAAATGTTGTAATATGCACAAAAAAGTAGAGAGAATGCACTGGGCCTTTGCCCTGGCTGTTTCCTCTGCTTGGCATGATTCTTCACACATCCAAATTCATGCTTCTTCTTCTCGTTGGGTCTTTGCTCAAATTCCTTCTCTTTTTGGAGTCCTCTGAGGATTCTGTTTTTAATTTTAATAGCAATACTTTCTAGCTTATCATTCCTCCTACACACATTTCTTTCTACATTTTATGTTACCCCAGATGTCACCTACTTCAGATTTTGTCTCAGCTTCAGAGAATCACTTACCCAAGGACACACCCTGAAAAGGCAGCCAACAACCAATGACGGAGGCAGGAGAATGAAGGTGCAACATCCTCAGCCCTAATGAGCTGCTTGAGGGGCAGAAGGTGCTCTAGGGCTCCCCCTGGTGTTGAACATGCTTAGTTGTACCTGTATCACATTTCAACTTTTCTCTCTGCCCAATCCTGCTTTTTCCCCTTCTCTTCCAAAGATGTTAATCCTTAATAAATACCTTGTGTATCAATTTCCACCTTGGTAATACCTCAGAAGAGCCAACCTGTGATACTAGTGAAATTCCCAAGAATCCAGCCAGCAACATCAACTAAACCTCCACTTGCCTAAACTTCCCTCTTCCCCTAAACCTTATTCTCTTATGGTTGTGACATATTGTTATCAGTCAGCCCAGGAGCAGCTTGTACCTCTCAATGTATCTACACATTTGAGAAGATCTATGTGTGGACACGTCCTGAGAGTCATTCAATGTAGCACAGGCTTCTGAAAAGAGGTCTTCCAGGCCCCAAGGATCCTGCCTTCTGGGAACTCTTGGCAAAGTTTTCCTTCCCCACAGTGAAATAAGGATGTTTGCCCTGTCACTATTTAACTCCTTTTCAGCAGCCACACTTCACATTATAATGTTTGCTTTTATTCACAATATTTATTTCGAGGTTACAATTCCCAGGGGTACCCTCAGGCTTCCTAACTAACACAGCTCTGAGCCTGGCTTCAGAACTTTCTAAATGATACATAACTGATAAGATCAATTAAAGCAACTAATCAATGGATGTCCAATGGATTCCAATCATTAGAGATGCAATAGGCATTTGTCTATTACACCGTGGTTTTTCATTTTCCATATCTAGTTAGGTATACTGGCCTGGAAAGCAAATTATTGAGCAACCATTCAATGAGTGTAATATATATTCAGTAGTTTTCTGCCAGGTTCAGTTCAATGCCCTAGGCGTAGGAGAATTAAAGTCCTACTAGTGAATCCTATAGTATATAGAACATATTATAGAAAACGTAGTTTTCCCTGGGTATGATGGCACCTGGCTTTAATTCCAGAACTCAGGAGGCTAAGGTAGGAGTATCGTGAATTCAAGGTCAGCCTGGGAGGCATAGCAAGACTCTGTCTCAGACAAGCAAAGAAACAACCAAACAAAAAGAAAACCGTAGTTTTCTCCACTCAAAGAGACATTTGATTTTCAAATGTTTCAGTGAGTACTAAGCAATATAAAAATGGAAATACTTTTTTTACATTAAAGTAAAACAATACGGGTGATGGCTTTTCAGATAAATTGGTTATGGGGCAGGTTATGGCTGCTGTCTTGTCGTGACATTCTTATATAAGTCTGAATAAGTCACAAGGGTCCAAACAAGTAAATCTCATAATGGAAATGAAATCTCATAATAAAAATTAAGAAGGGGCCAAATTGCCTATGAACAAATATTGTGTTTTCTCATGACTTTTTCCTGTGCCCTGGGAAACATTTTTAAAGCAGCTTTACATATTCAGAAATCTCTGAGGTGCTATTGGTAAGTTTTCAGAAAGCCTCATCAGGTTAGCCACAATGTTAAGTGCTCTATGAGTAAGAAACCAGAGACAGATTTTTCCCACAATGCACAGGGGTAGACAGGCTCTGTACTCAGCTGTGGATGCCCCAATGGCTAATGCATTGACATTAATGGGCATAATAGTGTTCCCATAGTGATGAAATTGTCATCATTCCTTCATTTGAGATCCTCTATTGTCCATTCCTGTCCCCAAGACAGAGAACTTCCTTTCCAGGCACAGTCCAATACAGCCCTCATGTGACCCACAGTCTGCAGCACCAGCAGGGAACCTGTTTCCATGAGGAGGATGTGACTTGACTATCCAGGGAAGTGACTGAAAAAGAGGAGTAGTATCCAATCCATGTGGGAAGCCGTAGCATCCCAAGACAAGTGGCTCTTACATTCTAGAAACTGTGGGATAGGCAGACTGACAAAATAGAAGGGGACAAAAGGTTTGAGACCAGAGTGATGTCAAAACAAATCCAGGCATCTAAAGAACTGCTCACTAGGAAGAGGCATAAAGGACCTAGTTATTTAATCAAAATGCTAATTTGAGAAAAAGCACAGACTCTTTGTGTAGGAAGTCATGGTAACCTGCTAGATGCTTACTTGAGAGAGACAGACGATAAAGAAGAGAGCCTGTGGTCAATGGGAAAGGAGGAATACTGCACTGGATTTGCCTCCAGTTTCATTTCCCCACAATGTAAAAGTAATTTCCATTTTGAAAAGAGGACCATAGTGCTTTTGTGAGGCAGTACATTTAATTTCAGATCCTCAGAATGTGTTTTTCAAACTAAGGAAGCCAACCCATTAGTGAGTCATGAAATCAATTTAGTATATCTTAATGAAAACATAGAATAGGACAAATTGGAATAGAATAGAACCAAATGGATTGGAATGCATCCCACGTGGTAAGGTATTATCTTGGGACATTGTTTCTGTTATAAGTATGCATGTATGCATATAACCTGTAAGATATGTGTGTATATAATAATGTAAAATGTATCTAGTTCTCTGTGTTCCATTTCTTTTAAGTTTGAAAGTCACTACACCAAACCAATTAAGAGAAGCTACTCACCCTTACTCCTTTACCTCCACACAGATACCTGATCCTGGATTTTGTCCTCACAACTTGCACAGAGAAACTGTCAGTAAGCTAACTGAGAGCCCTCATGGTCTGCACACCTCACAAGACACAGTAAAGAGAAGGCCTGTGACCAAACAACTGGACAACATGGTTTTCCAAATTTAGGCACTTCCATTTTAAAAACAAAAGAATGTAAAATTTCTCTAAGGCACCAAATACTCCCCATGACACACCAGACACCTCAGATACATCTACTTATTCACTGTATATCTAACATCTGTTTTAATACCCACTACTTTTGGACAAACATTTCCTGTTTAATATCCCTAGCAGCACATGTAGAAGTGAGGCAATTATCAAGACTTTGTAAAGTTTTTCTGCTTTTTGGTCATGGATTCATATGAAAAAGAAAAGAACTCTGCATATATACTCTCATCAGAGCAGTAGCAGTGCACCCCTCAAGAATTCTGCAGTTCATGAACTTGAGTGTGGGGGGAAATTACATCTTTATTTACAAAAACGTCTGATTCACTATTTAGCATGTGCCTCCACTATGAATGTAGGATACAATTTAGAGTGTCTGTCACATTGTCAACAACAGATGTCATCAGAATAAACATCATATTTTCATGGTATAATTCAGTTGTTGCAAACATCTGGAAATATTTATGCTTTGCTATCTCAAAATTACACTTGTAAGAGTTTCTGCTACATCTTATAATTTGTTGTTAGGTGCCGTCGAGTCAGTGTCCAACTCATAGTGACCCTATATACAAGAGACAAAATACTATTGTTAGTGCTTCTTTGCTATTCATAGGGTTTTCAATGGCTGATTGTTTTTTAGGAGTGGGTTGCCAGGTCCTTCTCCCAACCCTACAGCTCCTGGTGTTCCCAGGCAGTCTCCCAACCAAGTCCTAACAGGTCCAACCCTGATTAGCTTTTGGGATCTGCTGGATTGAATGCCACAGTGGTATAGGTGCAGGCTTCTTGTAATTTAATGTGTTAATAAAAAAATGAATTATAATCATTTGATTTTAATAACTAAATTTCATTGTAATTAGTTTTCATTGTAGCCTTAGATATTTTATTTTATGCATTTTACAGCATTAAACTGAGGAATCTATAGCTTTTCCAACTGCCAATGGAGTACACACCATGCAAAGGGTTAAATGACTGGAGGAGCTTATTACTAAGAGCAAAGAGAAAGGGAACATAATTATACAGAACAGTTAGTCATGGGGACTTAACACTAGGAACACTTGAGCAGCCTGGAAGTTCTTAAGACCCCCTCCAAACTCTCCCCACTAGTAAAGCAAATGGGAGACCACTGAAAAGAAACAAACACTTAGAGTCACCTTGGCTACCTAAGACAGAGTTCCTGGCACTCAGCTCCTAAGAGGGTAAACAAGCTGGTTCGAAGGAACAAACCTTGCATTTTGGCTGATAACCATTAACACTAATTTGCTACATCTCTGGGGCAAAGCCTACAAATGGAGAAGCTATACTCAACTTGTAAACTGCACCCAATGCCTGACAAACTACAGACTCTCTGGGGCAGATCTAGGGGCTGACAGGGATTCAAAGTTTAGGGATAGCCTCACCCATGTGATATGTACTGAGCTTCATGTAAGTTAGCATTTGATACACTATGTTATCCTATAAGGAAGATTCCATGATTATAGCTTCCATTTTATATTTTTGAAGAAACTGAGGCTTGGAAAGGTGAGTCACATTTCCCAGAGTATCAAGCTGTCAGGGTTAGAGTCAGATACGGATGCACATTCTGAACATTTTATTGCTCTGCTAAAGTATCTACCTCCTTAAATCCAGCAGAAGTAAAATTGTCTAGCTGTATCATACAGCTACAGGCTTTTTATTGCCCAAAATGTACTCAGCTGGAAATTCAGCTAAGTAGACTTTGTCTAGGGAAGAGCAAAACATAGATGTTCTATCCTACCTGTATCAGTAAATGGGTTTAATTTCTAATTCTGCACCTTCTCTCTAAAGGAGGCAAAAAAACCCAGAGGTAGAGAATAGGGGAAAGACTATATCCCCAATAATATTCTCTCCAATGTGAGTTGGGGGTGAGGATGGATCACAGAGAGATCCAGATACTGTTGTTTCTAATCCTTTGTACAGTTCTTTCCCAGGTCTCACATAGTTCTTCACACCCAGACACTTATCAGTACTGTGTTGAAATCTCAAGGGGAGCCTGCACATCCCTGGTTCTCTGTGAATGGCTCTGTCTTCTCTGGTACCTTCTCTTCTCTTGGGAATTTGCATTCCCTTGGACTCTCAGCTCAATTTCCTCAGCTCAGGCTATCTGGCAAGCTACACCTGGCTTCCCCCTCTCTGCACTGAAGCCTAGAAACTCTCCCAACTCTTCCAACTCACAGTAAGTTCAGATGATTGTAGAGCTTATTGTGTCTGTTTTCATCTCTCAAGAATCTTTTCTTCATGCCTGATGTCATATCTTTCAAATTCTTTTCTTATATTTTGTCTGGTTTGTTTTAGACATAATTTATCTTTAGTCAAAGTTTCTTATTAGATAGCATTGAAATTTGTCCTATGACATAACTATTATCTTTACTGAAGAGAATTTTAAAAATTGGAGTTAATAAGACTATCTTCTCACTACCTATCTTATATTAAATCTCTATTACCATTACCTAACAGAATGTTTAACATGGTAGGAATAAGAAATGATTGCAGGTTAGCACTAAATATACAAAGGCAAGAAATCTTTCATCCTTGAATCGCACACTAACTGGATGCACAGGAGATGAAATACAATAATAAAGAAAGACTGGTGCTTCAGCAGCACATATACTAATATTGGAATGATACAGAGAAGATTACCCAGGTCCCTCCACAAGGATGATGTACAAACTCGTGAAGTGTTCCATATTTTTAAAAAAATGAAGCAAGCCGGAAAAAAAAAAGGACACTAACTCCAGAAGGAATATTCCAGAGGTTCTCACTACTAGCACATGCTGAATCTTTCTGTCGTCTCTCAAGTCATTGAAGTTCTATCAGTAGAAAGATACAGCTCCTTACTTAGCAGGGATGCTGAGAAGATTAATCTGGATCAATTTGTTCAGTGCTTTGGGAAACTGCTATGTTCTTGCTACTTTATGAAAATTACCCAGAAACCATACTAATGATGTGTTGTAGAATTCGGAAAATGAGAATGTCAATGAACAACATAAAAATGAAAGATGCTGCTTTACAAAATGCATCACATCCATTTATTCTGTTAGACAAAGTTGGGTTCCTCTTATTTAGGACAAACTGCTTTGTGGCATACTAGCAAAGTATATATTTTATGGGTAGCTATAAAGCTTATTAGTATACAATCTCATTACAGCTAATGATGCTTAAGTTTCTCTTGTGAGGTAGATAAGGTTGTCTTGCTTTAGAGAGAGTTGGCAAATAAATAGATTAATCAAGTGAGGAGAAATCAAAAAGGTGAATGATGTCATCAGGCTCTGCCGAGTTCCCAGTCTCTGCAGCCACTCTTCACAGCTGCAGCCACCAGATCCTTGGCTTCAATTCCTTTTATCAATCAGCTCAAACTCAGAAACTATAAAAGCAAATGAACTTTACTTGTGACCTGAGAATTGCAACTCAGGAAAACACAGACTCAAACAGCTCTGAATTAGTGCTCCAAAGAAAGGTAGACTGCTGGTCACATGATTTGCATCACCCAGTGCAAAATGAAAGGGGAAGAGAAGACTTCTCACTAGGGCATGTAGCAGTGAGTCTCCCCTTCCTGTGTGCCCAGTCCTCCAACATCCGATGAAAGCACTACCCTCAAGGAACTGCAATCTTCACAGCAGGCGGCAATCAACCTAGACCAAGGTGGATTAAAGGCCCTCACTAAATTGCCTACTGAAACATACACAGTGTTGCCAACCCAAAGCAGTGTTGCTAGCATCTGAGGACAGGCACCTTAACCCCAACTCCTGCCCCTGAGTCTGGGATATTGTAGAGAGCAACCACAGAATGTAATCCCACTTCCCCCACTCTCTATCCATATACCTGGGTGGCAAAAGGTAGTGGCAGCTATTGATAGGCAGATTCTAGGTCAGTAGGTAATAGAGAGCTAGTAGCAAGAACCCACGTAGAAAAGGTAAAGAGGCCATAGGAAGTGAGGTTTGGCATGAGCTGGGACGGCAGTCCCCTAGGATATGCTCTCTTGTCTCAAGAGAGTTCACTAACAAAATACAGATTCAAAGATAAAAAATTAAGAATTTCAAGAGACTACTAGAGCATTAAATCCCAATTGCATAGCCCTTTTGTACACTGCTCTGTGCCACTAAACCTCCTGAGACAAACAAAAATGGAAACACATACCAAAACCTTTGGGATACAGCAAATGCAGTTCTAGGAAGATAGTTTAAGTGATAAATGCCTACATTTAAAAGGAGAAATATCTCAAATAAACACTCTAACTTTGCACCTCAAGGAACTAAAACAAGAACACACTAAATTAAAACTTACCATAAGGAAGGAAATAATAAAGATCAGAGCAAAAATACAACAAAGAGAGAATAGAAAAATTTATAGAAAAAATTAGCAAAACTAAGAGTTGAGGGTTTTTTTTAATTAACAAAATAGAAAAGCTACACAAACTAAGAGAAAAGATGAAAATAAGTAATACCAGAAATGAAAATGGAGATGTTACAATGGGTGCCTCAGAAATAAAAAAGATCATAAAGGACTGTTATGAATAAGTATATGCCAACAAATTGAATAATCCAGACAAAAATGGTAAATTCCTAGAAACCTATAATCTACCAAGATTGAATCAAGAAGAAATAGAAAGACTGAATAGACCAATAACAAATAAGGAGATTGAAGTAAAATTTAAAAACCTCTCAACAAAGAAAATCCTACATTCAAAAATTAATACCAACACTTTTTAAACACTTACAAAAATAGAGTTAGAAAACTTCCAAGTTCACTTTATGAAATATTACCTCAATACTAATGCCATAGTCACCACAAAAAAAGAAAACTACAAGCAAATATCTCTGATGAAAACAGATGCAAAAATCATCAACAAAAACTAGAAAATAGCCAGGCATGGTGGTGCACACCTGTAATCCCAATGATTCAGGAGATGGAGGCAGAAGGATCACCAGTTTGAGGGTAGAGGCACCCCATAAAACTTAATGAGACCCTGTCTCAAGATAAAAAAGTAGAAAATGGGCTTGGGGTGCAGTTCATTGATAAAGCACTTGCAAAAGAATGCATCAGGACCTGGGTTCAACTCTCCAGTATCATAGATAAATAGATAGATAGATAGATAGATAGATAGATAGATAGATAGATAGATAGACAGACAGACAGATAGATTAAAAAAAGAAAACAAAATTCAACAATGTATCAAAAAGATTATCTGTCATGACAAAGTAGACTTTATCTTTGGGAGATAAGGTTGGTATAATATATTAAAATCAATTAATGTAATGCCTAGCATTAACAGAATGAACAACAACAAAGAACTCTTACATAGTCATCTCAGTATATGCAGAAAGAGCATTTGACAATGTTCAGCATATTTTCATGATATAAAAGTCTCAACAAACCAGGTTTAGATGAAATTTTGTCAACATCATAAAGGCCATTTATGCAAAACTCACAGCTAACATCACAATCAATGGGAAAAAACTGAAAGATTTTCTCTAAGATCTGGTATAAGACAAGGATGTCACTCTGGTTACTTTTCAGCACAGTACTTGAAATAGTAGCAAAAGCAATCATACAATAAAAAAGAAATAAAAAGGCATTAAATTTATAAAGAAGTAAAACTAAATCTATTTACTGACAACACATTTCTATGCATTGAAACCCATAATGACTTCTTAAAACAAAAAACAAAAAACTGTCAGAACTCATATATGAATTCAGTAAAGATGTGGGATATAAAGCAACATATAAAAGTTAATTGCAGTTATTTACACAAATAATGACCTCTCTGAAAAGGAAATCAAGAAAGTAGTCCTATTTATAATAGCATCAAAAATAAATAAAATACTTAGAAACAAATTTAACTAAGGAAGTAAAAAAATGTCTACACTGAAAACTATAAAACATTGATGAAAGAAATTGAAAAAGAACAAATAGATGGAAAGATATTTCATGCTTATTAATTGGAAAAATCAGTATTATAAAGATGCTCATACTACCCAAAGTGACATACAGATTCAATACAATCCTTATCAAAATTCCAACCAGTTTTCACAGATGTAAATAAAACAATTCTAAAATCTGTATGGAACCACAAAAGACCCTGAATAACTAGAGCAAAACACTGAGAAAGAAAAAGTCATGGACACTACACTCAATGATTTCAAGTTATAATACATCGCTACAGTACCCAAAACAATGTAGTACTGGCAACAAAACAGACACATAGATCAGTAGAACAGAAAAGAAAGTCCATAAACAAACCCAAATAAAGACAGTGAGCTTTTGACAAAGGCACCAACAAGGCAGAATGGGGCAAGGATAGCCTTCAGTAAAAGATGTTGAGGAAACTGAATATCCAAGTGTAAAATAGTAAAAATGTTCACTTATCTTACATCATACCCAAAAAGCATCTCAAAATAAATTAGAAGCCTAAATGTAAGAACTAAAACCATAAAATTCCCAAAAGACAACATAAAGGAAAAGTTCCTTGATATTGGTTTTGGCGATGATTTTTTTAGATAGAACACCAAAAACATAGGCAACTGTTACAGATTGAATCTAAAGTGCTCCTCAAAGGTCATGTGTTTAAATGTTTCTTCCCCAGGTGGTGGTGCTGTTTGTGGAGGCTATGGAACTTTGGGAAGTGGGACCTAGCTTGCAGGAAGAGGGCATTGGGGGCAAGCCTTTGGAAGTTTTATGCAGGCACCCAGTTCTGGTCTCTTTCTGCTGACACCATAATGTCAGGAGGTGCTCCACCACAGGCCCTGCCACTAGCTGCTCCACAATGCCTCCCTGCCATTATGGACTGTGATCTTCTAAACTGTGAGTCCCAATAAACCTGTCTTTCCTCCTTAGGTTGATCTTTCAGGTATTTTGCCACAGCATCACACAAGATAACTAACACATAAAATTGGTACCATGAATGGAGTTGTTGCTGCTTGGAAACCTGACCATGTGGTTCTCAGGGCTTTGGAACTTGTTGTGGTAAGAGTTTGGAAGAGTTTGGAGATGTGAGATAGAGAATCCCTACAGTGCTGCAAGCAGAGCTTGATGGGCAGTTCTGGTGAGAGTTTTGAAGACCAGAACCCCAACAGGAATGCAGACAGTTAAGACAGGGCTCACAGGGTCTCAGAGGAAATGCATATACTATTGGGAATTGGAGTAGAGGCATTCATGTTACATTCTGGAAAAGTTTGACTGCAGATTATCTGTGTCCTAAGAATATGATTAAGGCTGAATTCAAAAATACTGGACAAATTAACTTGGTATAGGAAATTTCTAGTCAAAATAGTACTGAGGGTGTGGCTTGGTTATACTGAATTACTTTAGCCAGACTTATAATGAAAAAAAGGAGCAAAAAGCAAAGTAGAAATATTTTTAAAACAAGCAGTTTGATAAGAAAAACATCTGCATGTTTAAAGTTTCAGACAAGATGAGTTTGGGCAAGGAAGCAGGAATTGCTAATGAGATAAGTGTCTTTAAAGAGAAGCTGTGTACTTTTCACTGGAACAATCAGAATGCCCTGGGAGCAAAGCAAGAGTTGCCTAGAACCCTCCCATCAAAGGCTCTAAGGTGTGAAATGACAAACCCATTTGAAAGACTTTCACTTAAAAAGAGAAAGCCAAAATGGCACACTGATAGAAAGAGGACTCCTAGAGAAGTGGTTTCCTGGCCCAGGTACATAGAGACTGCTGCTGCAGCCATGGTCCAAAGGTCCAGCTTGAGCTGGCAGAAAACCTTGGTATCATCCACATACTCCTGGTTTTTCAAGCAAAAAGAATGCAAGAGTTAAGGGGTTATGGAAGCTGCCACCATAGTTCCAGAGAATAACCTGCAAGGTCAGGCAATGTATACCAGGGTTGGATTCCCTGTGAAGAGCCCTTGAAGCACTAGTCTGTCAAGTTTTGAGGGTGCAGCTTACATTGCAATGGAGACCCCAGGATACTAGAGATTCCAGCAATGTGAAATGTTTGCTGAGGAAAGATATTGGCAACAAGTGATGCCAGCCCAAGATGGCCATGTTTACAGCAAATGGAAAAGCCATAGGGGTGGGGCCACCCAAGCCTATACAAACCTAGATAAAATCACCATGTGTGCCAGATGCCAGATATAGAGCTACAGGGTTTGAATGTCCTGATGGATTTTGCTCTTGCTTTGAACCAATCACCTCTTGCTGTGACCGCATTCTTCATTCTTCCCTTTTGAAATGGGAATGTTTACTCTATGCCATTGTGTGTTGGAAGTATGTAATTGTTTTTGTTTTGCAGGGGCTCATAGCTAAGAGATGCCTTGGGTCTCAGGTAAGACTTTGGACTTGGACTTTTGAACAAGGTTAAGATTGTTAAGACTTTGAGGACTCTTGAAGTTAGACTAAATAAATTTTGCATTTTGAGAAGCCATCAACTTTCGGAGGACAAATGCAGAGTGTTATGATTTGAATCTAAAATTTCCTCCAAAGATCATGTGTTTAGATGTTTGGTCCCCAGGCAGTGGCACTGTTTGTGGAGTTTATGTAACTTTGGAACCTAGATTGTGGAAGTAGACCCCTAAGTGTGGGCCTTTGGAGGTTTTATGTGGATCCTTTGTTTTGGTCTCTACTTCCTGATATGATATAAGGAGGTCTTTTACCATTGGCCCTGCCACAAACTGCTCTACCAAACCTCCTCACCATTATGGACTATGATTCTCTAAACTGTGATGCAAATCTCCTCCTTAAGTTGGTCTGTAAGGTATTTTGCCACAGAAACACACAGATAACTAACTCAGCAACAAAAACAAAAATAAACAAGAAAAACTGAATGAACCTAAAAGCTTCTTCACAGCAAAGGAAACAATTAAATGAAAAGGCAGACTGAATTAGGAGGAAATATTTGTAAACCACATATCTGAAAAGAGGTTACTATCCAAAATATATAAGGAACTCATATGATTCAATAGCAAACCATTAATAAACCAATTCAAAAATGAGCAAAGACACAAAGAAAATTTTTACAGTTTCTCCAAAGAAACTATAAAGATAGCCAAAAGGTATGCAAAAAGCCTTTGATGGGAGGGTTCTAGGCAACTCTTGCTTTGCTCCCAGGGCATTCTGATTGTTCCAGTGAAAAGTACACAGCTTCTCTTTAAAGACACTTATCTCATTAGCAATATTAAGTCATGGAAATGCCAATCAAAACCACAATGAAATATCACCTCATGCCTGTAAGGGTGACTATTATCTAAAATACGAGCGATAACAAGAGTTGATGAAAGTGTACAGAAAAGAGAACCATTGTACACTCTTCATGGGAATGTAGATTGACACAGCTACTGTGAAAAATAGTATGGTTCCTACCATGTGACCCAACTACCATGTAACCCAAATAACTACCATGTGACCCAACAATTCCCATTCTGGGTATACACCTAAAGGAAATTAAATCACTACCTTGTAAAGACATCTGCACTGCCATTATTATTGCAGCATTATTCACAATAGCAAGATTTTAAAACTCACAAAGTGTCTGCTGATAGATGAACACATTTTAAACATTGTGAGATATGTATGTATACATATACATACACAGTGATGTGTCACATAACACATCACACATCAACCAACAATGGACTGCATAGATGACAGTGGTTGCACCAAATTATAATTAAACTGAAAAATTCCTATCATCTAGCATTTTTACTGCAAGTTTTGTATATTTAGATATGTTTGTTGTTGTTGTTGTGAGGTGCTGTCGACTCAGTATCCGACTCATAGCAACCCTACATACAACAGGCAAAACACTATTGTCAGTGCTTCTCTGCTATTCATAGGGTTTTCAATGGCAGATTGATTTTTGGGAGTGGGTTGCCAGGTCTTTCTCCCAAGCCTACAGTATCTGGTGTTCCCTGGCTGTCTCCCAACCAAGTACTAACCAGGTCTGACCCTGCTTAGCTTCTGAGATCTGATGGGATCAGATGCCACAGGGCTACACCTGCAGGCCATGATATGTTTAAATACATAAATACTAACCATTGTGTTACAATTCCCTACAGTATTCAGGACATTAACGTGTTGACCAGGTTTTTGTAGCCTAAGATCAATCACTTATATCATATAGCCTAGGTGTAAAGGAAGCTAGACCATCTAGGTTTATGAAAGTACACTGTAAAATGTTCACACAACAAGCTCTCCTAACAATGAATTTCTCTAATATATTCCCATGATTAAGCAACATGTATGTGTATATGTTAATAAGTCTTTAAAATAAGAGATTTTGCCACTTGTGATGACATGGATCAACTTAGAAGACAGTATGCTATGTGAAATAAACCAGAAACAGAATGAAAAATGTTGCATGAACTCACTTATATGTAGAATCTAAAAAAAAAAAAAAAAAAAGCTGAAATGCATAGGAATAGAGTAGAAAGGTGGTGGTTAACAGGTGTGGGTATGGGTACAAGAAATGGAGAGAGGTAAATCAAATGATACAAAGTTGTAATTACATACAATGAATATATCTAGAAATCTATTGTACAGCGTAGGGATTTTATTTAATCATACTGTATTATATAGTGGAAATTTGCTAGTGGAGTAGATTTTAGGTAATCTTATATGAGAGAGAGGATGGAGAAAGAGGAGATGAAGGAAGTGGAGGAAGACAAGGAGGAGGAGGAGAAGGGAAAGCCCACTGTGAGAAAATCAACTTGTTAATTTGCTTGACTGTTGCTATTGTTGTTAGGTGCCATTGAGTCAAATATGACTTACATGTACAGCAGAACAAAACGCTCCCCAATTCAGTGCCAGACACACAGTCTTATTGATATTTAAGCCCATTGTTGCAGACACTCTGTCAATCCATCTAGTGGAGGGTTTTCCTTTTTTTCATAAACCTGCCACTCTCTGAAACATGATGTCCTTCTCCAGGGTTTGGTCTCTCCTGACTACATGTCCAAAATACGTTAAGATGCAGTCTAACCATCATTGCTTCCAAGAAGCACTGTTGGTGCACTTCTAGGACAGATCTGTTTGTTCTTTTGGCAGTCCATGGTATATTCAATATTTGTCTCCAGCATCATAATTCAAAAGCATCAATTCTTCTCCTGTCTCCCTTATTCAATGTTCAGCTTTCACAACCATATAATGTGACTGAAAATACTATGGCATGAGTCAGGAGCACCTTTGTCTTCAATGTGACACCTTTAGTTTTCAATACTTTAAAGAGACCTTTTGCCACAGCTTTTCCCAAAGCAATGCATCTTTTGATTTTTTGAGTGCTGCTTCCATGGGTGTTGATTGTAGAACTGAGTAAAGCAATATCTTGGACAACCTCAATTATGAAGTTGCATACTGACCCAGTTGTAAGGATACTTGTTTTGTTGATGTTAAGTTGCAATCCATACTGAAAGCTGTGTTCTTTGATCTTCATAAGCAAATGTTTCAAATCTTCTTTATTTTTGGCAAGCAGAGTTGTGTCATCTGCATAATGCAGGATATTAACGAATCTTCCTCCAATCCTGATGCCACATTCTTCTTCATAGAGTCCAGCTTCTCAGATTATTTGCTCAAGATGGATATTGAAAAGATACGGTAAAAGGATACAGCCCTGACACACACCTTTCTTGACTTTAAACCATGCAGTATTTCCTTGTTCTGTTTGAAAGACTGCCCCCTGGTCCATGTACAGATTCCTCATGAGTACAATTAGGTGCTCTGGTATTCCCATTCTTTGAAGTGTTATTCATAATTTGTTATGATCCACACAGTCGAATGCCTTTGTATAGTCAATAAAACATAGATAGACATCTTTCTAATATTCTCTACTTTTGGTTAATATCCATCTCACATTAGCAATGATGTCCTTGGTTCCCCACCCTATTCTGAATCTGGCTTGATTTTCTGGCAGTTCTCTATATACTGCTGCAGTCACTTTTAGACGATCTTTAGTAAAATTTTACTTGTGTGTGATATTAAAGATATTGTTCAATAGCTTCCACATTCCGCTGGATCCCCTTTCTTGGGAATAAGCACAAATATGGACCTCTTCCAGTCAGTTGGCCAGGTAGCTGTTTTCCAAGTCTCTTGGCATAAACAAATCAGCACCTCCAGTGCTGCATCTGTTTGTTGGAACATCTCAATTGGTGTTCCACCAATTCCTGGAGCCTTGTGTTTCACCAATTCCTTCAAGGCAGCTTCTACTTTGTCCTTCAATACCATTGGTTCCTGATCATATGCAACCTCTTGAAATGGTTGGTCATCCATCAATTCTTTTTTGTATAATGACTCTGTGTATCCCTTCCATCTTCTTTTGATGTTTCCTGCATCATTTAATATATTTCCTGTAGATTCTTTCACTATTACTACTCAAAGCTTGAATTTTTTTCTTCAATTCCTTGAAAAAAATAAAGCATGTTCTTCCATTTGGGTTTTCTATCTCCAGCTCCTTGCACATCACTAAAATATTTGATTTTGTCTTCTTGAACTGCCTTTGAAATCTTCTGTTTAGTTCCTTAACTTCCTCATATCTTTTTTTTACCTTAGCTGCTTGAAATTCAAGAGCAAGTTTCAGAGTGTCTTTTGACATGTATTTGGTCTATTCTTTTTTCCTTTTGTCTTTTTAATAACCTTTTTTGCTTTCCTCATGAATGATATCTTTGATGACATGCCACAACTCATCTGGTCTTCTGTCATTTATGTCTAATGCATTAAATCTGTTCCTCAGGTGGTCTCTGAAGTCAGGTGGGATATACCATAAAGCAGTACTTTATCAGTCATTGAATCTTCCAGTGCCTTGATCTTGGACCTCCCACCCTGTAGAACTGTGTTTGTTTATAAGTGGCCCTATTTATGGTATTTTGTTAAAACAATGCAAACAGGCTAAAACATCTTGTAGTAAAAATAAAAATCTTAAAGAATTCACACAAAAAAACTAATTAGAGTTAATAAGTAAATTGATCACTAGAGCTGGATACATATTGTTGTTGTTGTTGTTGTTAGGTGCCGTCGAGTTGGTATCCGACTCATAGCGACCCTCTGTACACCAGGGGAAACACTATTGTCAGTGCTTTTCTGCTGTTCATAGGGTTTTCAATGGCAGATTGATTTTTGGGAGGGGGTTGACAGGTCCTTCTCCCAAACCTACAGCTTCTGGTGTTCCCAGGCAGTCTCCCATCCAGGTACTAACCAGGCCCAACTCTGCTTAGCTTCCGAGATCTGACGGGATCAGATGCCACAGGGCTATGACTGCAGGCGGGTACATATTAACATGTAAAAATAAGTTGTTTTGCTATACAATTAGCAATGAAAAAGAAACTAAGGTAATAAAACTATTTACAATAGTATCAAAAAGAACAGAATAATTTGGGATAAATTTGAGAAGCTGTAAGACTTATTCACTGGAAACTGCAAAACATTGCTGCAAGTAGTTAAGGAAGCTCTAAATAAATGGAAAGACATCATGTTCATAGATTAGAAAACTTAATATTGTTAAAATGGAAATAGTTTTCAAAGTAGTCAACAAATTCAATGTAATCCCTATCAAAATCCCAATCTCACTTTTTTGCAGAAATAAAAAAAATTGATCTTAAACTCATATGGAATTTCCAGTGACCCCAGATAGCTAGATCAATCTTGAAATACAATAACTAGGAGGACTCACACTTCTTGATTTCAAAACCAGCAACCTACAATAATCAAAACAGTGTGATTCTATGTTGTTAGATGCCATGGAGTCTCGTCCTACACATAGCAAGCTGATGAATAACAGAATGAAACACTCCCAGGCACTGTGCCAGGCACACAATCTTTTTTGCATTTAAGCCCCGTTGTTGCAGTCACTGTGTCAATCCATCCAGTTGACAGTCTTCCTTTTTTTTTCATTGACTCACCACTCTCCCAAACACCACTCTCTTTCTCCAGGGATTAGGCCCTCCTGAAAACATTTTCACAATTTGTAAGACACAATCTAGCCATCCTTGCTTCCAAGAAGCACTCTGGTTGCACTTCTTCTAGGACAGATCTGTTGATCCTTTTGGCAGTCCATGGCATATTCAATATTCATCTCTAGCCCCATAATTCAAAAGTATCATTTCTTCTCCTATCTCCATTATTCAACAACCAGTTTTCACAAGCACATGATGCAACCTAAAATGCATGCATGGCATGCATCAGGGATGGATATATAGACCACTGAAATACACTTAGGAGTCCATAAATAAACCTGTACAACAATGGTGAATTCATTTTCAATGTCAATGCCAGCACCATGCAATGAGGAAAGAAAAGTTTCTCCAAGAAGAAAAAAATACATGGTAAATTTTCATGAATATAGATTTGGCAATGGATTCTTAGAGATGACACCAAAATCACAGCAACTAAAGAAAAATGGATAATTAAACTTCAACAAAATTAAAACATTTGTGCATCCAAGGACACTATGAGGAAAACAAACCACAACCCACCAAATGGGACAAAATATTTACAAATGATATATCTCATAAGGGTCTACTATTCAGAATATACATAGTCATTAGGAAAAGGAAATCAAAATCACAGTGAGACATCACATCACATACACTGGTGTGGGGAAAGACAAGGGCTGGGTTGAGGTATATCTTGCCCATGTACGGGCCTCTCAGGTTTAGCACACTAAACCTATTTGTCTGTGACCTGAGGCAAACCCAGTCACACAGGCCCATGTGATGGGATGGTCACCATTGCCGACCTTGTTTGTCCTCACATACTCTCCTGCCTGTTTCCTCTTTTTGTGGGCTTGCCTAGGGCATGCGCTTTATTGGGTGATCTAAATTCAACAAGCACACTGATTGGTGCTAGCACAATTCTGACGCAACACCTCCTTACTTTCACTTTATTATTGCTATATAAGCTGAGCCTCTCCTTAAAATAAACAGATTTGACTCTCTGAAGCTGTCCCCAGAGTGTGTCCTTGAGATCCTCCGTGTCACAATTTCTTCGGCTGTTCATGCCCCAACCACTCTGGTGTAAGCCCGACACACTGGGATGACTATAATAAAAATAAGTATTTGCATGGATGTGAAGAAATTGGAATCTTTATACATTACTGGTAACAATATAAAATTGTATAGCACTGTAGAAAATAGTTTGGTGGTTCATGGAAAAGTTAATAATAGAATTGCAATATGACACAGCAATTCCACTCCTAGATAAATGCTGCAAAATAATTTAAAATAGGTATTCAAGCAAAAATTGGTACACAAATGTTTGTTGCTGTTGTTGTTAGGTGCCCTCAAGTCAGTATCCAACTTATAGTGACCCTACATACAATAGGATCAGATGCCACAGTGGTATGGCTATGGGCATACACTTTAAGTAGCCTAACTAAATTATTATGAAAAACTTCATGCCAATAAATCTCTTAGATGAAATATATACATTATTCTCTGGCAATCACTAACCTCGAAGGGTTTTTCTATTCTAGGTATTTCATAAGAAAGTGGAATCAGAAAACATATGACCTCTTATGTCTGGATTTTTTCACTCACTATGTTTTTTGAGGCCCATCCATGTTATACTATGTACCAGAACTTCATTTTTTGAAAGAATAATATTCCATTATATGATTATTCTCATTCATTGTTTGTTGGATGTTTGGGTTGTTTCCAACTTTTGGGTATTGTAAATAATGCTTTTGTAAGCATTTGTATGCCTGCAGCCATACCACTGTGATGTCTGATTCCATCAGATCTTGGAAGCTAAGTAGGGTTAGGCCCAGTTAGTACTTGGATGGGAGACTACCTAGAAACACCAGGTGCTGTAAGCTTCAGAGAAGGAATCAGCAATCCACTCCCAAAAAACAATCAGCCCTTGAAAATCCTATGAATAGCAGAGAAGCACTAACAGTAGTGTTCACCTGTTGTACATAAAGTCACTATAAGTCAGATACCAACTCAATGGCACCTAACAACAACAACTTAAAGGGTACAGAGTTTTTTGAGGGGGCTGATAAAAATATTTTGAAATTAGAGGTTATAACGACACAACATTCTGAATGTAGTAAATGCCAATAAATTTTCCATCTTAATTTTATATTATATAGATTTTATCTCAGTAATAATACAAATCAATAGCACAAAGTGAAAAATCTCCAATTATTTAGAAATTAAACAAAATGCCTCTAAATAACTCTTGAGTCCAAGAACTCTGTAGAGAAATTAGAGAACAGTAAAACTGAGTAATAGTAAAAATATAACATATTAAAACTTAAAGAAGCATTTATAGCAGTTTTTAGAATAATATTTATGATTTTAATGCTTATATTTAAAAAGAATAAGAATCTAAACCAATTATCTAAGCTTCTATCTTAATAAGGTGGATAATAATAAACAGAATAATAAATAAGAGACATATATTAAATCCAGAGTAAGGAGAATAAAGGGAATGGGATTTACATCAGTTGGTAGAGTGCCACTCTACAGTCTCTGAGGTCCCAGGTTCAATCCCCAGCACCACAAAAATGGAAGACGATGTGGCAATCCACTCCCAAGCAATCCTGACACAATCAGCCATTGAAAATCCTATGAGAGTCACTATGAGTCAGACGTGACCCAACCATACCTAACAACAACAACAAAAAGGAGAATAAAGGAAATTACAAAGATAAGAATGGAAATCAAATAAAAAGAAATAGAAAAAAGTAAATGAAATCATAAGCTGGTTCCTTGAAAAAAATCAATAAACTTATAAACATCCAGCTATTATAATCAAGAAAAAAAGAGAACACAAATTACCAGTAATAATAATGAAAAAAGGGACATTGCATACAGACCCTACTAATATTATAAGAATACTAGGAAATTATTCAGGAGAGGACCTGGCAATCTACTCCCAAAGCAATCCCAAAACAATAAGCAGTTGAAAACTCTAAGAGAGTTACTATGAGTCAGACCCAAGTCAACAGCACCTAACAATAACAACAACAACAGGAAATTATTATGAAAAACTTCATGCCAATAAATCTATTAGATGGAATACATACATTTTTAAAAGACACTGGCAGATTATATTTTACAAAAGTGGTACAACTATAATTCTCATCCCACATGCTATTTCAGAATTTTTCCTCTCCTCTGTCAAGAGATAGAGTATATGTCTCATATCCTTGATCCTCAGCAGGGTTTTGCAACTGCTTCTAATAGAAGGCAAGAAAAGAGAAGAAGTGACGCTGTAATTTCAGGGCCTAGGTCATAAAAGACAAGAGAAAGACACAAAATACTAACAACTACAATATAACCTGAATGCAACCATGCATAAACAAATATACCCTAGCTATATGTATTCACACAAACATACTTTGTGGCACGCATCCAGTTCTTGGGACATATTGTCAGATACCACCTGCCTTATTTTCTCTCTTCAAACTGATTATTTCCCAACATGATGACATTAGTTTAGCTAATCCCAGCAGGGGAAATTATAATATTAAGTTTCTCCTCCATTTAGTTAGACAACAATTGTGCAACACAAGGTCAGAGTCATTCTACCTTACCTTTTCTCCTGTGTTTTTAACAACTGCCTTTATGGCCAAATGGTCTGTGTCTTGGTCTACTTCGACACCCATGTGCTTTGACATTTCTTCTGGCTTTTTTCTTCTTAAGAGTGGAAGACACAAGATAAGTGACAATTTTTTTAAAGACTAATTAAGAACCTTTCTGCATATGTTCTATTTAATTAGCTTCTGCCAACCTTGATTATACTCAAATTTTTTAAATTACACTTATATTTATTCTGCTTGTGTGAATATCATGAAATAACAAAGGACAGCTATTGTTCTGAGCTTTTCCAGTGAATGACTACTATATTGTAGTAAAGGAATTATCAAAATAATATAAATGCAAACCCAGAGATTCTTTAATAAGAATGTGTTTCATACTGATGAATTCCCATAATTGCTGTGTATGCTTAGGAGCAAAAGGTAATTTTCTTTGACATATCAGCTCCTGGTGTCTGTTTTGTAATTTCTTAACATGAAAGTGACCAATGGAGAGGAAAAAATCTCAAATTCTTATGTTTCTCAAATGTTGATGTGTATAGGATTGTTCTGTAGACCATGTTAAAAATGCAGATTCCCTGCCCCCACCTGCATCTGTGGGACCTTTATCCTGAGCCCCCTCTAACATTCTCATGCATAAAATGGGAATTAGGTTTATATTAATGCTATTTGGGAGCTCAAAATAAAATAATGAGTGCAAAGTTCTTACCTCACTACCAAATATACAATATCTACTTCATCTCAAGATTCTGATTTGGTGAATCTGTTTCTAGGCCTGGAAATCTTTATGTTAAAAATATAAACCCCATTCTCTAGTAATCCTATTGCAAGTGATCTGGGAACTGATCATGTATTGAGAAATTCTGCCCTTTTCTCTAGACAATTTCCAGCACTACCTCTGCCTTGGCATTACCATTTTTTTTTTTTTTTTTTTTATGGTACTGGGGTTTGAACCTAGGGCCTCACGCTTGCACGCTCTGCAAGTGCAGAACCACTGAGCTGCACCCCCAGCCCATTTTTTTAATTTTTGAGACAGGGTCTCACTAAGTTACTCAGACTGCCTCTGGTCTCGAACTTGGGATCCTCCTGCCTCCGCCTCCCAAACTGCTAGGATTATAGGCATGCGCCACCACGCCCGGCTACCTGTGGAGCTTTTAAAATTATAAACCCGTGGGCTACACACTCAGAAAGTCTAATACTGCATGTCCAGCAAGGAGCCTAAGTGTGCTGAAAATTTTTTAAATTCCACCAATAATTCTAATAATAGCGAGACTTAAGATATCATTTGTCTCCAAATATTTTTATTCATCTCCATAATGGAAAGAACTGTAGCATGTACTTGTGTTCTATTATATTAGTCAGCTCAACATCACTATGATATATATAGTAAATTATATTGGTATCTTCTGAAATACCAGTGGCATAGCTCTCAGCATCATAGCAACACACAATCCCCCACAACAGGTCTAGCTGACAGACATGTGAGGGCCAGTAGGGCCACCTGTGGTGAACAAGTTTCAGTGGACCTTCTAGACTAAGACAGACAAGGGAGAAGGATCCAGCAGCCTACTCCCAAAACAACTTGCCATTGAACACCTTTTGAACAAAAGAGAAGCACTATCAAATATAATGCCAGAAAATGGTTCCCCAGGCTGGAAGGCATTCAAGAAATGGCTGGGGAAGAGTTGCCTCCTCAAAGTAGAGTCTATCTTAATAATGAGAGTGGAGTAAAGCCCCTTGGACTTCCATTTGTTGAAGTGGCATGACTCAAAATAAGAAACATAGTGGCTACAACAATGGGCTCAAACATAAAAATATTCTTTGCATGGCACAGTGCTGTGTAGTATTTTGTTCTGTTGTACAGTGTCGCCATGAGCTGGATCTAACTCAACAGCACCTAAGAAAAAAAAATTAGTATATATTGCCTAACAACAACAATGTAGTATAGTATAGTATAGTATAGTATAGTATAGTATAGTATAGTATAGTATATACAAAGTATATTAGTCTGCTCAATATCACTATAAGAAAATATCTGATGTAATTTACTTATAAAGAGAAAAAGTTTATTTTGGCTCACAGTTCTGGGTGTTCAAGTCCAAGATTAAGTGGCTCCATGTTGTTGGGCCTCTGGTGAGGTCAACACATCATACTAGGAGTGTGTGGTGGAACAAACCACTCATGTCATGAGCCAGAAGCAAAGAAAAAGGCTGAGATGCCACAATCCCCTTCAAGATCATGCCCTGGATAGCTTAAGAAACTCTCAGAAGGCCCCATCTCCTAAAAGTTACACCATGTCCCGGAGACATTCAATACCCAAATTATAGCATATTTTTAAATAAAATATAAGCCAGCTTAACCACAGTATAAGTATACAATACATAAAAGTGGAAATTTTTAAAATAAGGCAAATAAAAATCTATTAAAAATTTAAATTTATTAATGGAATTTTTTTATTTGAATATGAAACGTCCCTCATAGGCTCAAGTTTTTGAACACTTGATCCCTAGCTGGTGGTGCTATCCCAGAAAGTTGTGGAAACTTTGGGAAGTAGAACCTGACTGGAGGAAGTAGGTGACTGGAGGTGGTTCCTTCGGGGTATATCATGCCTGGCCACTGTCTGTCATACTGTCTGCCTCCTGAACTGACAGGGTGTGAACTGAGCTATTCCTCCATGCTTTCCCTAATATGACAGACCAAACCCCCTGAAACCATGAGCCAAAATAAATCTTTCCTCCCTTAAGTTGTTTATGTCATGTATTTTGGTCACAGTGATAAAAATCTAACTAATATATGGAACAAAAATTTCCTGTGTCTTCAGTTTAAAAGTTATTTTGGGTACTAGGGTTATAGCTCAGTGGTAGAACCCTTGCCCAGCATGTGCAAGGTGCAGGGTTTGATCTCCAGCACTGCAAATTTATAAATATATTACACATATATATGTATACATATATGTGTGTATATGTATATATATAGATATATATTATATATTATATATTCATTCTTACGAATCTGGAAACTAAATTCTTAAATGTTTGCTAACTCTATGCTGGCTTGATCATGATAATAGTTACAGTGTCCTGGCATAATATATAGTCTTTACAATTCAAAGATAACTCAAGGCACCCTACACAATATAATCATGTATTTGAAAACATATCATTAATGATGTGGCTGTTGTTGTTAGTTGCTGTCCAGTCATGTCCAATTCATAGCGATTCTCAAAGGGTTTTCAATGGCTGATTGCTTTGGGATTGTTTCGAGAGTGGACTGCCACATCCTTTTTTTCCATTTTTGTGGTACTGGGAATTGAACCTGGGTCCTCAGAAAGTGCAGAGCAGCACTCTACCAACTAAGCTAAACTCCAGCTCATCATTAATGATAGTGAATATAAAGTCATACTTCAAAGAGTCTTATTGATAATACTAATGTGTTTGGCCAATTGCTTATTAGATCCAGTTAGATTGCCACTGTTTGCACCTTGCAATGGTGCCTAATGAAGAGCTTATACTAAAAGAAGTGACTTTGACATTTTCTTCTTGTCTATTTGTGTTCATATTATTGGTTTCATTTCTAACTGCCAAGTTTTTTGCTCAAACCTTTTGAAGCCATGATGCCTTCTAAGGGGTCTTCTTAAGGCTCTATTAAATCTTCAGACTCAGACTTTCTTAGGCCACATTTGGCTTTCATTCAAATGGATAGAAAGTAGGAATCATAGCCTGCCACAGGACAGAGCTAGACTTTCCTCTCCTATAGAAGTCTTCAAAACAGTCCTTGCCATAGTCCAAATTTTACCTCTCACCTTCTTGTGTGATAGCTCAGGTTCACAAATACAAGATCCTCTACTTGGGAAGTAGAACCTGACTGGAGGAAGTAGGTGACTGGGGGTGGTTCCTTCGGGGTATATCATGCCTGGCCACTGTCTGTCATACTGTCTGCCTCCTGAACTGACAGTTGAGTTGTAGAAGTCTATCTGGTAGCCAATATCCTGTTGCTATAGTGTAAATGTGACCCCAAGATTTCATGTGTTGGAAAGTCAATCCCCAAACTCATATGTTAATGAATTTAGAGGCCAGAACTTTTGGAGGTAATTAGGATTAGATGAGGTCATGAGGGTGGAGCCCCATGGTGACTCTAGTGGCTTTATAAGAGGAAGAAAGACCTAAACTAGCATACTTGCTCTGTTTCACTATGTGATGCCTTCTACCACATTATGATGCATCAAGAAAGCCCTCACCAGATGCGGAGCAGATGCTGGTGCCATGTTCTTGGACTAATCAGCCTCCAAAACTGAAAGTCAAATAAACTTCTATTCTGTATAAATTACCTAGTCTCAGGTATTTTGTCATAGCAACAGAAAATAAGACACTCATGTAGTAATTGCATAGGCATATCTTAGAGTTCCCAGCAGATATACCCCAACAATCACCTCACTGAGCGAAAAGCTGAGCACTTATAGATCTCAGTCTAGCTGTAGTTTTTTATCCAGTAATTTTTACCATAAACAATGTTATCAGCAACCTATTTGGCACACCGCCTTTATTCAGTACACTACAGGTAGAGTTGGGAAAATAACAGAGTTCTCACATAGAAGGAGAGAGTGTTTGCCTATCCTATACTCACACATTTGGATATCTAATTTTGTGGTGGTTTGTTTAGTTAAACCAGAAGATATAATCTTTAAATTCATTTAACTGAGCATGCATAGCACATATAAAAGTGGAGTTTTTTGAAAATGAATAAACAAGTCTCTCTTAGCACCCTAATCCTGACCTCATGATACTCATCAGCATTGCCATTAAATACGTGTATGAAATGAAATGTGCAAATCTCTGTTTGCTTTCTATCTCATGTCCTGCAGAATGGGGATCACATCTGTCTCCTTCATTGTTCTTATTCACTGTCCTCAGTGCCTGGCATTGTGCCCTGCACATCGTAAGAACTCAATTAACATCTATTAAGTAAATAAATGAGCCTTTTTAAAATATACATCTGACTTTGCCAGTATAATACCAAACTAGGAAAATATAATTCCTACATTTCTAAACTATATAAGAAATATATAGTATTTTTTAATTATAAAGATGACACTATTAACATTACTATTAGTAAAAATCATATACTAAATACCTATTCTCTCAGTCAGTAGATGACAGTGAAGAATGTAAATAGGATCCCAAACCTAACAAAAGTTATAGTGTGGAAGATATTCATGGATTTGCTTTCCAAATATCCCCTAAGCCCAGGATAATAATACTAAGAATTCCCCTCTTCTCCATAATGGAGAGAAGGCTGAAAATGACAAGTGTTGCACACTGACCTAAACCAATTCATATAAAGAATTACATGCATTAAATCAATTTCAAATGGGCTAAACAAGGTATTGTGAAGCACAGAAGGAGGTGTCTAACACCCAGCCTGCGGAAGTGAGAAGTCTTTCCTTAAAAATGACATTTAGTTGAGATCTGAGCAACAGGTTATCTAGTGGGTGATCTGGAGGTCTCAGTAAGAGAGAACAAAATGTTTAAGACCTTCAGGCAGGAACTCAAGGAAGAAGACCTGAGAGAATAGAGTACAAGAGAGCCAGAGAAAACATCTGAGATAAGGCTGAAGAAAGAAGCAGGAAACAGGTCACACAGGGCTTTGCAGAAAATTCTGAACTTTAGTCTGAGTTCAACAGGAAGTCCCTGAAGAGTTTCAAGGAGGAGAATTATGTACTCTGACTGTAGTGCTGAAGACTTCCTGGCTCCAGAGACTATATTTACATCAGTATAAACCATATGAGCCTTTCCTTCTCTTAATGATTTTTATTTTATTTTTATTTATATATTTATTCTTCTTCAGTTTCTGAACCATAAAGTATTTCTGTCCTTTGCAAATTACTCATTGATTCATTCCAAATCTTCTAGAGAGCTTAGCTGGCGGCATTCTGATGCTGATAGCCTTTAAATTTTTCCCTAAACTGAATCAAAAAGCCATAATTTCATCTGTGATTGTTCTCAACAGGATATGCTGCCTTAAAATATTATTTTACCCATTTTCGTAGCAATTGTAATCAAATATTAAAGTTTCAGAAATTAATGCTATACTGGAATTAATACTATACTATCTGCAATGGTACCACCCTCATGTCTGATCTCATCAGAGATTAGAAGCTCAACATGATTGGGCATGATTAGTACTTGGATTTGAGACTGCATGGGAATACTTAGTGCTGTGAGCTTGGGAGAAGGACCCAGTAGCCCAATCCCAAAACAATCATCCATTAAAAACCCTGTGAATACCAGAGAAGCACTGACAATAGTGCCAGGCACAGTATTGGGTAGTGTTTTGTTCTCTTGCGCTTAGAGTCACTAGGAGCTGGATCCCACTCAATGGCACCTGACAGCAATAACATATCTGAGTATCTGTGAAGCAATACAAATGATTATTAGGTTTGAGAAGAGAAAACCTTTTTCTGTTGTTTTGTTTTGTTTGTTTTGCAGTTCTTCGGGGTTGAACCCAGGGCCTCTTGCATACTTTGCAAGTGCTCTACCACTGAGCTACATCCCCAGACACTTTTTTTTCTAACCTTGTGACAACATCTCACTAAATTATGCAAGTTGTCTCTGGCCTCAAAGTTTTGATCCTCCTGCCCACACCTCCCCAGTTGCTGGGATTACAGGTCTGCACCAATACCTAATTATTAATATCAACACTTGATATTATTACAACGTTCTACATGTTATAGGTCATTACTACCTTGCACAACCTGTGTTATAGTCTTCACAAAATTCATGTGTTGAAATCCTAATCCTTCATTGCAATAGCATTAGAAGGTGGGGGAATTGGGAGTTGATTAGGTCATGAGGTCAAAGACTTCATGGGTGAGACATGAACCTTTATAAAAGAGACCCCAGAGAGCTTTCTCATCCCTTCTTCCATGTGAGGACACAACAAGAAGGCAGCTATCTATAAGGCAGGAAGAAGGCTGTCACTAAAACCAGTCCATGCTGGAAACCTGACATCCAGCTTCCAGAACTGTGGAAAAGTAAGTATCTGTTTTTCAAGCTATGCAGTCTATGACATTTTGTTATAGTAACCCAAGAAAACTAAGACAATTAGGAAGAGATTCCCTACCTTGCTCTTGTTCTGCCAAGCAATGTTGGTAGCCTCAGCTGATACAGTGTCTACTGCATAAACATGGAGTATAGTTTTCTTGGAATGATTTGAAACATCACTCTGGCTCCCTCCACCATAAATACCTCTTTCAAAATGGAAGCCATGCGCAAGAAAAGGCCTCTCTGGACCTTCCAGTGATATAATGCTCAGTCCCTTCTCTAGTCTGCCCTTCCTATAATCTCTGGATTCCTTTATGAGGAGTCCTCTTCTGTATCCGCTAAGGGCCTTGGAATAACAGATGTTCTAACAACCCCACCCCTCCCAAACATACTGTAATATAATTTCTGTGGTTTAGGAACCATTTGCTACTACATTGGCAACCTTATGTTAGAAATCTCAAGCTCCTAGTAGACACCAGCCCCTAGGTTCACACACCTCGGAATCTCACAAGACTAATGTCAAAGCTCTCCTGTTCTCCATATTC
>VMDO01006777.1:66719-97200 GCA_007922755.1 Pedetes capensis
CTCATAGCGACCCTCTGTTCAACAGGGGAAACACTATTGTCAGTGCTTCTCTGCTGTTCATAGGGTTTTCAATGGCAGATTGCTTTTTGGGAGGGGGTTGCCAGGTCCTTCTCCCAAGCCTACAGCTTCTGGTGTTCCCAGGCGGTCTCCCATCCAGGTACTAACCAGGCCCGATCCTGCTTAGCTTCCGAGATCTGACAGGATCGGATGCCACAGGGCTACTGCTGCAGGCCTCCATATTCATAGGAGGCTAAAAATGTCAAGTGTTGCACACTGGCTTAAGCCAATTCAGATCTTATTGGAAGACATCCACAGTCTTCTGAAATTAGAAGTGGATAAGAACTATATAGCTCCCTCCCCTCAATTTTACTACCATGTGGTATGCTACTCTACCAACAGCTGTTACACAAGGTAGGAAAACAGTCTCACAACATGTCCCACAGGTTGTTTGTTTTTTGTTTTTTGTTTTTCTGTACTGGGGATTGAACCCAGGGCCTCATGCTTACATGCTCTTCAAGTGCTGGACTGCTGAGCTGCACCCCCAGCCCATTTTTTTACTTTTTGAGACAGGGTTTCACTAAGTTACGCAGACTGCCTCTGGTCTTAAACTTGCGATCCTTCTGCCTCCACTTCCCCAGCCACTGGGATTACAGGCGTGCGCCACCGCACCCAGCTCTGTTCCACAGGTTTAAAAAATCCCAGCTCTATATTCAAATGTTCTTGAAAAGTTCTCTTGAAACAGACACAACAGTATTCAGTTAGTTTTCTGGTCAGAGTCAGAAAATAAAACCTTCCATTAGGAAACTGGAAAAAGTCTCTTAGTTTCCTTGGAATCCTAAACCTAGGGGCTCATTCCAAATAATGTAGACTCTTGAGTTCTCTACATACTTGCACACTTGCCTACAAGAGGGTGAATGTTGTAATATTTCTGATCTATCTACACATCTTGAACAAAACTTATTTCACTAATGAAAATTTTCTAATATGCACGATGCTAGTTAACAAAGATAACAGAAGTCAATGCTGCCTTAGGAGAGTGAGCTTCTGGTTAGCCAGTCAAATGTTAACTACTTTAGGAATATGCATTCCCAGTTAGGGTACTTCAACTATTAACTAACCATTCATAGGTTTAGTGCATTAAAACTAATTCCAGAAACTTGGGAGGCAGAGGTAGGAGGGCCTCAATTTCGAGGCCAGAGGTAGTCTGTATAATTTAGCAAGACCCTATCTCAAGATGTTGTTGTTGTTGTTAGGTGCCAGCGAGTCGGTATCCGACTCATAGTGACCCTCATAGGGTTTTCAATGGCTGATTGTTTCAGGATTGCCTTGGGAGTGGATTGCCAGGCCCCTCTCCCATTTTTGCGGTACTGGGAATTGAACTCGGGACCTCGGAGACTGCAGCGCAGCACTCTACCAACTGAGCTAAACCCCAGCCCAAGATAAAAATATTAAAAGGGGGGTCAGGGGTATGGCTCAGTGGTAGAACATTTGCAAAAGTATGCTCAAGGCCCTGGGTTCACCCTCCTAGTACAAAAGAAAAAAAAAACCTAATCAACATGTGTTTGTCACATTCTGTCTTAAAATATATTAATTTTTAGATGCAATAATCAGACAACCTGGTTGACCAATTTGTTAGTCAACTTTTTATTACTATAACAGATACCTGTGATAATCAACTTACTAAGATAAAAGATTTATTTTGGCTCATAGTTTTGGAGGTTCTACTCCATGGCTAGTTGGCCCCATTGCTTTGGGCCTGGGTGAGATAGCACATCATGGTGGAAAGTGAGTGGTGGACCAAATTGCTTACCTCATAGAGAAGAAACACAAAAATGAGGAAGAAGAAGTGCTTGGGTCCTAGTATCCCCTCCAAGCACACACCCTAATGACAAGAAGACCTCCCAACAGAGTTCTTCTCTTAAAGTTTCTACTACCTTTGGGGCATGGTGGCACACACATTTAATCCCAGCAATTTGGGAGGTGAAGTCAGGATGAATGCAAACTCAAGGCTAGAGGCAACCTGCATAACTTGGTGGGATCCTGTCTTAAAAAAAAAAAAAAACATAAAGTGAGAAAATGGGCATAAAATAAGTCTCCCAAGTTACTATAGTTGGGATCTGGAACATTGCCCGTGGGTCCATGTGTTAAAGGTGTTATCCCAAGCTTGTTGGTATTGGGAGGTAGTTGTTGTTGTTAGGTGCCTGTGAGTCGAGTCCGACTCATAGCAACCCTTATAGGGTTTCAATGGCTGATTGTTTTGGGATTGCCTTGGAAGTGGATTGTCACATCCTTCTCCCTTTCTGTGGGTATGACTCAGTGTTTGAGCACTTGCAAAAAGCATGTGTGAGGCCCTGGGTTCAATTCCCCAGTACCAAAAAAAAAAAAGGTTCTACTTTAGCTCAGTTGGTAGAGCACCACCCTGCAGTCTTTGAGTTTCTGGGTTTGATTTCTAGCACCACAGAAAGGGAGAAGGACATGGCAATCCACTTCCAAGGCAATCCCAAAACAATCAGCCATTGAAATCCTATAAGGGTTGCTATGAGTCGGACTCGACTCACAGGCACCTAACAACAACAACTACCTCCCAATACCAACAAGCTTGGGATAACACCTTTAACACATGGACCCATGGGCAATGTTCCAGATCCCAACTACAGTAACTTGGGAGACTCTTATTTTATGCTTATAAATAGTGTCCTGTTTCACTCTGAAATTTTCTCAATTTGGGTAAAACCTGCTACATCCTATATAAAATAAAGGAAGTCCTGGGTTCACATTATATTCTCCAAAAGTTTATTCCCATGCAATGTTGAAGACATTCAAGGTGAGCCTTTAGGTTCTACAGCTCACCAACCATGCTGTGGGTAACAAAATCCCAGCCTCCTATACTTGGAGGCTACTGTTAAGCATGAGGGCCTCTCTAGGAAACCCCATCCTTTGGCTTAGAGAGGAACCATCACTGCTCCCTAAGAAAGGAAAATAAAGTCACTCTCTGTGAACTCCTTAAAAGGACATGATTTCCATCATCCCTATCTTCTTTATCTTCTTACACTGAGCTGAGGGACCCAACAGAGCAGAAGTTGGTGATACTGCTGGTTCTGGGCACCCACTCTTGCAGCACAGACAGCAGGCAGGAAACGAACCCTAACTGCCGACCATCTAGACATTCTAGTTTTCATCCAGGAATCCCACAGCTCCTGTCAATTCTCTAAAGTCAGGCTCTCTCATATTTCTTTCATGTTTTCCAGGAATGCTGTAAAGCAAAACTTGGAAACAGTGGGATCTTGTTTGATGTTGGTGTTAGGTGCCATCAAGTCAAGTCTGACTCATAGCAACCCTCATAGGGTTTTCAATGGCTGGTTGTTTGGGATTGCTTCAGGAGTGGATTGCCACGTCCTTCTCCCATTTTTGCAGTGATCTTAGAAAACCATAAAAACTTAACTTATACAGACCTATGGCCGCCCCCCCAAATTCAAGCAGACATTCCAACTTGGTAGATTGCATGTTCATTTCACTCCAGGTTTCTGATGCTTGCTGAGGAAGAATGGCTCTCTGGAAGAATGGAGACTCTATATCTCTCAAAAATACTGTTCAAAAAGCAGAGACAAATCCACTCTTGGTCTCACCATTGTGTCTGAGTCCCCAGCTCTTTCACTTTAGGTAGGATATGTCCTGAACAATAGTGTGTCAAAAATGTAGGCTTTATTGCCCACTCTTTGGGTATCTTAACTGTGATGGGGAAGAGGCAGTGTAGGGCACAAGTTCTCACACAGCACCTGGGGCATGAGCTTTGATGTTATATATGGTGGCAACTAAAGCCCTCACAACTGGATCTCAACAGTCCAGTAAGTTTCCTTACACAACTTGCAATATTGCAATTAGTCATCTTTAGCATCAAGCTCATTTTTGTTGTTGTTGTTGTTTTGACTGCTTTTTGACCTGGATATTCACTCTGAGCACTCAATTCCTTTGGACTTGTCTCTCAGATAGGAACATTGGGCTACAGCCTTTTTAATGACAGAAAGAAGCATATAGATCATATAACTTCCTCATTTCAGAAACATTGTGAGATATAGACAAAAGTATTAGGATCTAACATCAAGATTAGAGATTGTGAATAGAGATTGTGTTCAAATCTCTATTCAACACTCAATAAGTCTGTGGCCTTGGGCAGGGAGAACTCAGAATGAGTTGTTCCTCTTAACAACAAACAATATTTACCATATAAAGTTGGTTGAAGAGATGGTTTTTTAAAAAGTCAAACCATAAATGTATTTCTCAAATGATTAAGTATCTAATTTCTAATGTCTAACTTAATGATAACTAACATTGATCTGCCATTGATTAATTGCTGACAGTGATTTAGGGATTGTGTTAAGCCTTCAATCCAGCTTTCACAAGCATATGATGCAAATGAAAATATCATGGCATGAGTCAGGCGCACCTTCATCGTTAATGTGATATCTTTTCTACACTTTAAAGAAGTCTTATGCAACAGCTTTTCCCAATGTGTCTTCTGATTTCCTGACTGCTGCTTCCATGGGTGCTCACTGTAAATCCAAGTAAAACAAAATCTTGGACACTCAATCTTTTCTCCATTTATAATGAAATTGCTTACTGACACAGCTGTAAGGATTTTTTCTTGATGTTGAGGTGCAATCCATACTGAAGGCTGTGCCCTTTGACCTTCATCAGTAAATGTTTCAAATCCTCTTCACTTTCAGCAAGCAAAGTTGTGTTGTGTGCATAATGCATGTTTTTAGTGAGTCTTCCTCAATCATGATGCCATGTTCTACATAAAGTCTAGCTTCTCAGATTATTTGTTCAGCAAAGAGAATGTAGAGGTATGGTGAAAGGATATAGCCTTAATGCACACCTTTCCTAAATTTAAACCAAGCAGTGTTTCCCTGTTCTGTTTGAATGACTGCCTCCTTGTCCATGTACAGATTCCTCAGGAGTATAATTAAGTGCTCTTGTATTCCCATTCTTCACAATGTTACTCATAATTTGTTGTGATCCACACAGTCAAATACCTTTCTGTAGTTGATAACACATAGATAGACATCTTTCTGGAATTCTCTGCTTTCAACCAATACCCATCTGACTTGAGCAATGATATCCCTAATTCCACGCCCTCTTCTGAAGCCAGGTTGACTTTCTGGCTGGTCCCTGTCAGTATACTGCTGCCAAAGCACCTGGCTTTTGAATGATGTTTAGCAAAATTTTACTTGTGTGTGAGAGTAATGATATCATTCAATAATTTCCACATTTGGTTAGATTCCTCTTTCTTGGGAATAGATACAAATATAAATGGGAAGTATTGCAAGCAGGGAGCAAGCATATAGTGAATATGTAATGAAGTAAAAGAGATAGAAGTAGAGACAGGGTTGGTTAGTTCACATATGTGTAATAATCACATCACAACACTTGCCATCAGAGCAAAACTAACCCTCCCAGTGGCCATCCTTATATAAATAGAACCCCAGATGACCCTAGACATGTATTTCTCTTTTCAATTTAAGCTTTCTTACCATGTTTTCAACTTAATTTCTCTTGCACCAGAATAAGATCAAGGGTTTACAGAAGGCTTGTGCTCCAAATTCCACTCCTAATGTCCCATGCTGGTTTAGATATGTGTTAGATAATACATTTAAAGTTTATCTGTAGTCGCCCTTAAAATAAAAACATTTCTAGGTTTCTTGCTTCACAGTAAGGAGTGTGAGAAAATTAATAAATCTCTTTCTTGACACACCATTGGTGAACAACTCAAAAGAATCTCTGGTCTGAACATGGATTTAATTAGCTGTAGTAGCTTACCCTGAAATGCTCCAGTTTCTTTTTCAATATAATACCACTTCCTTGCCTTACCCTTGAAAAGACAGCTGGGACACTAAACCCAAGATGCACTTCTTCATTTAAGTTTGTACTATTGTCATCTTCTGAGTAAGTTTCAACCAGATACACAGTCTCCCTGAAATAATGGAACAGGTTGGTTGCAGGGTGAGAGAAGTATTTCTTTATACTGTTCTGAAAACTGACACCTACTGACTTATGCAAATTTCTCCTTCACAAGCAAATCATCAGTCTCAGGGAAAGCATCCTAGTTGTACAACAGGAAAGACACAATATCCCACTCCCCTGAAACGTACAAGGGACTACATGTCTCCAGGGCACCTGGCTCAGAGACACAGACACTCAGCAGGAAGACACTCATGGACTTGCCAGAATCTCAGGTGACACAAAGTTTAGTTAAAGCAATTTTCAACAGTTAACTAAAGAAGGAAAGAAAGCATGATCATAAAAGAACTTGAAAAGATTATGAATGCTATATCATCTAAATGTCTGTCAGAGTGCTGTACTGTGGGGACTTCTGTGTTGCTATGAGGCTGAAAGCTATGCTATTGTTATTACAGATACCACCAGGGTCACCCATGGTGGAGAGGTTTAAGCTGAGCTTCCAGACTAAGACAGACTAGGGAGTAGGACCTGGCAACCCATTCCTGAAACAGTTAGCCATTGAAAACTTTATAAATAGCAGAGAAGCACTGTCAGATATAGTGCCAGAAAATGAGCCCCCACGTTGAAAGGCACTCAAAAGATGACTGGGGAAGAGTTGTCTCCTCAAAGTAAAGTATACCTTAGTGACAAGAATGGAATAAAGGCCCAGGAACATCCATTTGCTGATGTAGCACAACTCAAAATGAGGAGAAACAACTGTAAACATTCATTAATAACTGGAATGTGGAATGAACATAGTATGAATCTAGGAAAATTAGAAATCATCAAAAGGGAAATGGGGTGCATAAACATCAACATTCTAGTCATCAGTGAGCTAAAATTGACTGCCATGGGTCACTTTGAATCAGATAATCATATGGTCTACTATGCTGGGAATAACAGATTAAAAAGAAATGGGATTGCATTCATCATCAAAAAAGAAATCTCAAGAAGTATCCTGAAGTACAATGCTGTCAGTGATAAAATAATATCCATATACCTACAAGGAAGGCCAGTTAATATGACTATTATTTAGATTTATGCACTCACCACTAAGGCCACAAATGAAGATAGGGAAGATTTTTACCAGCTTCTGCAAAGTAAAATAGATCGAACATGCAATCAGGATGTACTGATAATTACTGGTAACTGGAATGCAAAAGTTAGAAATGAAGAATAAGGCTGAGTAGTTGTAAAATATGGCCTTCATGACAAAAATGATGCTGGAGATTTCATGACAGAATTTTGTCAGACCAATGACCTTTTAATTGCAAATACATTTTTTCACCAACATAAACAGTGACTATACACATGGACTTCACCAGATGGAACATACAGGAACCAAATTGACTACATTTATGGAAAGAGACAATAGAAAACTTGAATATCAAATGTCAGAATGAGACCAAATGCTGATTGTAGATCAGACTATCAGCTGCTCATATTCAGGTTCAAATTGAAACTGAAGAAAATTAGAACAAGTGTACAAGAGCCAGGGTATGACCTAGATTATATCCCATCTGAGTTCAAAGACCACCTCAAGAACAGGTTTAATGCATTAGACACTAATGACAGAAGACCAGATGAGTTGTGACAGGATATCAAAGACATCATACACGAGGAAAGTAAAAAGTATTAAAAAGACAGGAAAAAAGAAAAGACCAAATTACATGTCAAAAAAGATTCTGAAACTTGCCCTTGAACATTGAGCATTTAAAGTAAAAGGAAGACATGAGGAAGTTAACTAACTAAACAGAAGATTTCAAAGGGCAGCTTGAGAAGACAAAATCATATATATTAATGATATGTGCAAAGAGCTGGAGACAGAAAATGAAAAGAAGAATATGCTCTGTTTTTCTCAAGCTTAAGGAACTGAAGAAAAAATTCAAGCCTCCAGTGGCAATAGAGAAAGATTCTACAGGGAAAGTATTAAATGATGCAGGAAACATTTTTTAAAAAGATGGAAGGAATACACAAAGTCATTATATAAAGAAGAATTGGTGGATGACCAACCATTTCAAGAGGTGGCATATGATCAGGAACCAATGATATTGAAGGATGAAGTGGAAGCCGCCTTGAAAGAACTGGCAAAACACAAGGCTCCAGGAATTGATGGGATACCAATAGAGATGTTTCAACAAACAGATGCAGCACTGGTGTTGCTCATTTGTTCATACCAAGAGATTTGGGAAACAGCTAGCTGGCCAACTGACTGGAAGAGATCCATATTTGTGCCTATTCTCAAGCAAGGGAATCCAATTGAATATGGAGAAACTATCAAACAATAATATTAATATCACATACAAGCAAACTTTTACTAAAGATCATTCAAAAGTGACTGCAGCAGTATATAGACAGAGAACTGCCAGAAAATCAAGCTGGATTCAGAAGAAGGAGTGCAACCAGTGACATCATTGCTAATGTCAGATAGATAGTAGCCAATAGCATGGAATACCAAAAAGATGTCTGTCCATGTTTTATCTGCTATGCAAAGGCATTTAACTATGTGGATCATAACAAATTATGGATAATACTGTGAAGAGTAAGAATAACAGAGCACCTAATTGTACTCATGAAGAATCTGTACATGGACCAGGAGGCAGTCATTCAAACACAATAAGGAAACACTGCTTTAAAGTCAAGAAAAGTGTGCATCAGGGCTGTTCTTTCACCACACTTCTTCAATTTCTATGCTGAGCAAATAATCCAGGAAACTGGACTTATGAAAAACAATGTGGCATCATGATTGGAGGAAGCACTTAGACTACTGTCTGGCATACAATAAACACTCACTAACAACCTGAGTTATGCAGATAACACAACTTGCTTGCTGAAAGTGAACAGAATTTGAAACATGTACTGATGAAGATCAAAGAACATAGCCTTTAGAATGGATTGTGACTCACCATCAACAGAACAAAAATCCTTACAACTGGGTCAGTAGCAATTTCATGATAAATGGAGAAAAGATTGAGGTTGGCCAAGATTTTGCTTTACTTGTTTCTATAATCAACATCCATGGAAGGAGCAGTCAAGAAATCAAAAGACACAAGCATTGGGAAAAGCTATAGCAAAAGACCTTTAAAGTCTTGAAAAGTAAAGACGTCACATTGAAGAAGAAGGTGCACTCGACTCATGCCATGGTATTTTCAGCTGCATCATATGGTTGTGAAAGCTGGACACTGAATAAAGAAGACAGAAGAAGAATTCATGCTTTTGAGTTATGGTGCTGGAGACAAATGTCGAATATACCATGGACTATAAAAATAACCAATAGATCTGTCCTAGAAAAAGTGAAACCAGTGCTCCTTGGAAGCAAGATGGCTAGACTGCATCCTATGTATTTCAGACATGTAGTCAGGAGGGACCAATCCCTAGAGAAGGACATCATGTTTGGGAGAGTGGGAAATCAACAAGAAAAAAAGTAAAACCTTCAATTAGATGGATTGACACAGTGTCTGCAACAATTGGCTTAAATATAAATAAGATCTTATGACTGGCACGGAACCGTGGAGTGTTTCATTCTGTTGTACATAGAGTTGCTATGAGTGGGACAGACTAAACAGCATCTAACGACAACAACATCTTTTCAAAAGGAATCAAACACCATATTTTAAGTGGGAGTTCATCCAAGCCTTCAAAGAACAGGAAAAAATTATATTTTACATATTATGTATGATATATACATATATATATGTAATCTACATACCTATGTTATTGGAAAGATTCTCAATTCATTTCACAATGCTAAGAAAATTCCCTAGGTTTGTAACACCTAGATCTAAAAGTCCTAAAGAATATATGAACAAAACTAATATGGGATTTTTATAAAAAGAATAATACCTAACAAAAGTAGGGTTTTTCCCAATACTGGAAGGCTAATTCACCATTAGTCAGCCTATTAGTGAAATTCATTACATAAATATATTATGTATATGGCCATATACATCTACATGATTATTTCAGTAGATACTAAAAAGGATTAGATTTTTCAAAATCTGATAAAAATTAAGTACAAGCAATAATATATACTTGGCTTGATATTTAAATTTAGGAATATTCCTAATAGGCCAGGTATGGTGGTGTATACCTATAATCCCAGCACTCAGAAGGCAGAGATAAGAGCATCACAAGTTCAAAAACAGCCTTGGCTACATAGCAACTTCAACTGCATAGTAAGACCCTGTCTCAAAAATAAATAAATAAATAAAACCCAAGGGCTGAGGATGTAGCTCAGTGGTAGAGCATTTGCTTGGCACGTGCAAGGTCCTAGATTCACTCCTGAGCGCAGCAAAAACAAACAAACAAACATATCTCCTTAATAAAATGATAAACAAGCATGAAGACTTCTTGTCTCCAGTGTTCTTCAATATTAAAATGTAGGACCTCATCCATGCAAAAATAAATAAATAAAGGAAAAAACACTAACAGACATAAATACTGGAAAATGTGCCAATTTTAGGCCTATCTACCTTCAGATCCATTCCTGAAAAACCACATGCTTTTCTCTGTATCATATATGACTTATTTATTCCCTTTTTACTGGTGCATAAAAGCAGAGCCCTGGTGAAAGGCTCTGGATTTAAAGCAGTTCCTAGGATGGAAGCTTTGTGGGAGCAGACACAACACTAGCCTTGTTTACGCAGTAGATGCTCAGTAAAGATCAGGATCAGGATTCCAACTGTGTTAAGGGAGCAATAGTTTTAAAGTGTTTATTGTATGCCAGACAGTAGTCTAAGTGCTTTACGCAACTCATTATCATACCTATGTGTATTAGTCATCTGATATGCCATTGTGGCAGAGAAAGTAACCAGAACAACTTATGGGGAAGGAGATACTTTATTGGGGTCTCATGGTTAAAGGATCAGTCCACAATGGCAGTAGGGCAGGTGGCAAGCATGGCGACAATAGGCATAGCCGTGCCTGTGGCCAGCAATCTTACATCTTAGTGATCAGGGAATAGAGAGAGAACCAGAACTGAGGCTCTGGGTAAAAAGCTCAAAAGGCCTACCCTCAGAAAGTCACTTCTGCAAAGCTGGGATCCCACCTCCCAAAGTTCCCATATCCTCCACAAATATTGCCACCAACTAGGGACTCAGTGTTCAAGCACATAACCTTTGGGGGATATTTAGACCCAAACCATAACACCACGTGTCTTGGTCTGTTTTTGCTGCTGAAACAGAATACCCTATGCTGAGTAATTTATAATGAACAGAAATTCATTTGGCTTACAGTAAGTACAAGAGCATGATGCTGCCATCTGGTGAGAGCTTTCTTCTTGCGTCATGATATGGCAAAAGGCATCACATGGGAGAGACAGAGTGTTCAACAGAGGACAGAACTTTCTTTTATATGAAACCTACTCTTGAGATAACTAAACTGTTTTCATAATAATATTAATCTACTCATGATAGCAGAGTCCTCGTGACCTAATCGTCTCTTATTAGGTGATTAAGTTTCCAAAACATGAACTTTAGAAAATATATTCATACCATAGCACTGTTTCTGTTGAAGAAACCAATATCTAGACTGGTGTTACATAAAAGGGAGTAGCAGAAAGTCAACCCGGCCAGTCTGATTCCAGAGTTGGCACTTTTAATCTTACCCTATATCCTTTCCTACTGAAAAGGTTATACTCATATGAGTTTTATTGCTACCATGCATAGATTTCATTCTAACTATAGACTCGGGAGCAAGAACAGGAAAGACAACTTTACAACAATATCTTGGTTAGCCTGTTCCCTCAGAGAAGGATCCTTGAAAGAGACTGAGACCATCAGTCACAGTGACATACACCTCTAATTCTAATGATGTGGAAGGCTGAGGCAAGAGGATAGCAAGTTTGAGGCCAGAGGTAGCCTACATCACCTACTGAGACTCTGCTTCCGAATAATAATATAAAAAATGAGCTTATGGTATAGCCCAGTGGTAGAGTACTTGCAAAGTATTTATGAGGCCCTGGGTTCAATCCCTAAGTACCACAAAAGAAAGAGAAAGAGAGAGACAAATGTCCAGGTATAAGGAGCAGATAGCTTCAATTGTTTTAGCATTATAAGCAGGTCCTAAACTGAAAGTTAGCACCCTACCCCCAAATTCAAATTCATACGCTGAAATTCTAACTCTTAGTGTGTTGATATTAAGAGGTGGGTCTTTTAAGAGGTAGTTTGATGTTATAGTTTGAATATGAAATGTTCTCAATAGGCTTGTGTGTTGAATCCTTGGTCCCCAAGTAGTGGCACTATTTTAGGATGCTCTGCAAATTTTAAGGATGGAGTCTATTTGGAATAAGTAGTATTCCTTTTAAGGACATACTCCCTAATGACCTGACACCTTCCACTAGCCCTTACCTCTTAAAGACTCTACCATTTCCCATTAATGCCAAGCTGGGGAGTAAGCCGTTAACACATGGGCCCTTGGGGTACATTGCAGATACACATTATAGGAGATCCTATGGAATGGTTGTCATTATTGTGATGGTTAATCTTAATTGTCAACTTTAATTGGATTGAGAAATGGCTACGAGATTACTAAGGCGCACCTTTAGCTGTTAGTGTTAGGGCATTTCCAGAGACAATTACACCATGAGGATTCTGATCTAATGAATGCATTAATACTTTGAAGGATTCATAATATGATGGCATTATCAGGAGATGGTAAAAAGAAGGAGGTAAGGCCTAGTATGAGGAAGTAGGTCACTGGGGACATGTCCTTGGGGGCTATGTCTTACCCTGACCCCTTCCTAGATTCCTTTTCTCTGCTTCCTGGGCATCATGATATGAACTATTCTGATCCACCATGCCCTCCCCACTGTGATGGATGACATATCTGAAACCATGAGCCAAAAAACTTCCCTCCCTTTAAGTTGTTTATGCCAGGCATTCTGTCACAGTGATGAGAAAAGCTAACATAATTAAATTATCCCATTTTTCTTAGGCTGGCCTCAAACTGTGATCTTCCTGTCCCAGCCTCCCAAGCGCTACATTATAGGGTGAGCCACTATACTCAGCTCTATTATCCCACTGTGACACTGAAATTTTTTGAATAATAAATAATTTATACCAATACCAATTCAAGTCCACAATTAAATAACTTGTTCACATTTACTAATTCCACCCCTCCCTATGCTCCCAAATATCACCCAGTAGGTAGTAGCTTACTAGTCCTCAGAGAATTTTCAAGTATTATCCCAAAGATACCAATCTGTCCTTTGGTAACTCAAGTGTGAATTTGGGCAGATCACTTAGTCCCCCTAGGCTAAAATTCTCTCATTTGTAAACTGGTATAAATAATCCCTTACTTCTAGGGTGGTTTAAGTATTAAATGGGATAATATTTGGACACTGTTTTAAACCATTTGCCTTTTGCCCAATTAGTAAAATGAATTTAACTTATAAATTTGACCATCCAATATAACCAACAATAGCCCTCTTATTAGCATATTATTAAAAATACATACAGATAAGAAAACTGAGGATCAAATATATCAAACAGAAATATTAAGACACTTTACAAGTTCACATAATTAGTTAATAATATAACCCAGATTGAAACATACATATCTAACTTCCAGGCCCTTTGCTTTAACCTGTACTTATAGCGGTGCTCAGTAAGTATTGTTTTTATGAATTAATAAAAGAATAACTGATTTACTTAATAAACTTGACTCCCAAAACAATCAGACATTGAAAACCATAGGAAGGTCACTATGAGTCAGACCCAATTGGATGGCACCCAATAACAACTACAACAACATGTGTTGCTTCAGTATTATACTCCGGCTATAGTACTGTATGAAGTATCACCGACTGATCACAAATTAGAAAAATTGGATAGACTATTTGATGGCACAGGCAAAGTACCCTTTCTGCCTGTATCTGATTACAGACACAGCTATGTGTCAAGAACAGAGACTATGCCATCTTATTCCTCTTTGTTGGAGATATGCTTGATGTCGATAATAAAGACTCAGTGGAATTAAAGATTTTAAGGTTTATCTTGGTAAGGCCAATTTTCTCTTTGCAAAAAGGGTATAGGCTGCAACTCTAGTTAGCAAGCAAGCATGCACAAGGGAGATCAGTCCAGTCTTTTATTCTCTAATGCAATCCATATGACTGGGTCACATCCAATTGGTTAAGGTTTGACCTCACATTCTTGGTTATACCCATTTGGCTAACAGTGGGAATGGGGAGGGGATATCTTAGATTTTTGAGAAGACAAGGAATTTAGTGAGAACAAAGAAACTTTACAAGTCCAGGCATGTCCAGCCATGTGGAGGGACATACAGAGGCTTGAAGGAGAACAGACAGCCCCTACAATATGAAATGTGAGGAGGGTATAAAGTAGGATAATAATTTGGATAAAAATAATTTGTAAGAAAATATTAGTTATATGTTTAAAATTTGTCCTAGGAAAAAAGAAAGATGGTGGGAGAGAAGAAAATGTAGAACCTATATACATCTTGCCTGCTGACACCATGCCAGTGTACCCAAAACAAGCCTTAGCTCTAATATACTACTATGGATTTGGCTATGCTTTAAATTTGTCTCCCAAAGGTTCATGTGCCAGAAACTTACTCCACAGCATGGCAGTGTTAACATGGTGGAACCTTAAAAACATGGGGTCTAGTAGAAGGTAATTAGGTCGTGGAAGCTTCATCCTCAGAAAGAATTAACAATGATCTCAAAGAGTTAATTAGTTAACCCAAGAAAAGTTGTTATAAAGTGAGGACATCCTTGTCTTGGTCCTTTCTGTATGTAATTACTTTTATGCTTCTCTGTCAAGTCTTGTCACAGTCAAGGGAGTAGGGGGGCTCCCAGAACTCCTCCATGATTGGTGCAGACCCCCTTATTAGCTTTTCTGGCTACATAAGAAGGACATTTGGTTTATTTTGTGAGTCAGTCAGAAGATACTCTCCTGTACTGCCTTCTGGTGTTGCAGCATTAGGCCCAATAAAAAAAGGCTTCTCTCAAGTGGACTTTTCTTGCCTACTTTTAACATTTATCATTAGTAGTGAAGTCTGAGCTGGTAACACAAAAAGGATATGGAAGAAGTAGCAATGGAGTGGTGGCATCAGAGCAGTAGCAATGGTGAAGTCAGTAGCAATTGTGACATCAGCAATAGTTATAAGATGGCAGCTGAGCAATTCCAAAGAGCATCCAGGGAAGAAATGATGGAAAGCAGAGGTTCCAAAGACAATGAGGGCTGTGAAAAGCTGAAGATAAGAAACTGTGGGCCCTGGCCACTGGAAGAGTTCCAGACAGCTATTAAGACTCAAGGGCCAAGAGTCTCAGATTAATTGGGCTCAAGAGCAGTAACACTAACTAGTGTCAAGGGCTGGGGATCCAAAGGCTGATATAGTAGGCCTGAGAGCTGTAACACTAACCACTGTCAAGGGATAGGGATCCCAATACTCTAAGCCTGCAAGCTATAACACTTATTGCTATAGGGCTGAGAGTCCCTGTACCTGAAGCCTATATGAAATCTGTAACACTAGAAGTCACCATCTGCTGCTCTTTGCTGATCTCTCCTGCTGCCATCCAGTGCTGCTGAAAGCTGAGGACTGCAATAGAGGCCAAGTACCAGTGCCACTGGTGGCTAAATCCCAGGGTGAAAAGACCATAATCTGAGTACCTAGAGCCCTAAGTCTCTGGCATCTAAAGCCTGAATCAATAGGATCCTAGCTCTCAGGACGTGTAGCTGTATACCTGTGGGCCTTTCAGTCCAGATCGCAGGTCTTGGGCTCTCTAGGGTACAGTACTAGCAGGACTGAAAGCACTTCTCCTCAACTAGTCACAGTTCCTATTTGGGTAGAACAAAAGGACCCCAGCCAGCTGATTGGCAAACAAGCCACCAGAATCACAAGCCAAATGAACTTCTTTACTTTATAAACTACTCAGACTCAGGCATTTTGTTATAGTAATATAAAATAGTATAATTGTATTAGAGCTACTTAGGTGACATTGACATAATTATTCTCAAGGACATACTGTGCATGTCACAGTAAATGGTGAGCTACTGACCTTCACCACTCTAATGAGAGATTGGGAGAAACAGGCTCCCATCATAGTTAACAAACAAAAATGACATAATATCAGGGAATAAGTATCCTAGAACATGTGCAGATAATTCATAATACCAATAATCCACATAGGAATCACCAAAAAATCACTGCATTTGATAATAAACAAACATGTGGCTCTTTCTGAGTCATGAGCTCAGTAAATTTTATAATCTTGTTATCAGTTCGATACTATAAAAAATTTGTTAAAAGCATTTTACAATTGGGCGCAACCTATAATCCCGGTGTTCATGAGACTCAGGTAGAAAGATCATGAGTTTGAGGCCAGCATAGGCTACATAGAATGACACTGGCTCAAAAACCAAACCAAACAAAACACAAAAGATTTTTCAGTCATCATATGATTATGCTTTGATTAAATCTATATCAAAAGTGTCTCAAAAGTGGTATTGTTATGGGATGACTGTGTCCTTGAAAAATTCTGTATTGAAGTCCTAACCCCCAGAACTTCAGAATGTGGCCTTATTTGGAAACAAAGTCTACATCAATGTAATTAATTAAGATGAGGTCATATTGGAGTTGAGTAGAATTTTAATCCAGTATGACTGGTGTTTCATAAAAGGTGGAACTTGGACCTATGTATGCACATAAGAACACTCTGTGAAGGTGAAGGCAATGATCGAGGTGGTGTGTCTATAAGCAAAGGAATACCAAAGATTATTACCAAACCACCAGAAACTGATAGAGGCATAGAACAGATCTTCCCTCAAAGCCATCAGAAAGAACTAACCTTGCTAACATTTTATATCAGAATTCTAGCTCCATAGTTGTGAGACAAAAATTTCTTTTTTTAATCCACCTGGAATGTGATAATTTATGTCAGCCCTAGGAAACTCATATAGATGTTATTATACAGAATGCCATACCAGCAGAGTCCCATGGCATGCATCTGTAATCCTAGCAAGACCAAGATAAATAAATAACTATATATATATATACATATATATATATATATATATTTTTTTTTTTTTTTTTTTTAAGGGACTGGGAGTGCAACTCAGTGGCAGAGCATTTGAAAAGTATGTGCAAGGCCCAGGGTTCAACTGCCCAGAACCACAAGCAAACAAATAAACCAGAATCCCATACATGTTTGTTTTCTTATAACTAAGAAAAGGAACAGAATTTTACTAGTCCTAACATAGAAAAGACAAACATTTATTAGAGTCATTAATCTTAGAAATGTGATATACACTTCCAAGGACATCTCTGTATACATTCTTTTGTAAACATTCTTTAATTTGTAACATTGTTTAATTTGCTCAAATTGCCTGCCTTCACAAGGAAAAACACAGCTGGCATTCTCAGAAATTATGATATGGGGAAAGTAATTGAATACGGAGTTCTAAGTAATAGCTTCTATTTTTTCACACCATTTTTAAAATAGAAATTCTCAATTAAGATTTCTATATTTACTGAGCAAGTCTTTAAATTAGATACAAAATTCAAAGGAAGAAGGGAAAGTACAGTTTTTTGTTACCTTTAAGACAGGATATGTGAGAAATAAAGAGAAATAATATATTAACTGATGAGCCAGGATTAATTACGTCTTCTGTGTTGAACAGGAGGGAGTGAGACAGAGAGAGAGTGAGAGAGAGAGAGAGAGAAAGAAGGAGAGAGAGAAAGAGAGAGAAGGAGAGAGAGAGAAAAGTAAACAATAAGCCTCCTTGCCTAGTGTGTAACATGTGGCCAAGGCATGAGCCTGTAGCCCCAGCTACCCCAGGGGCTGAAGCAGTACTGCTTAAACCCAGGAGTTTGAGTTTGATACTAGCCAGGGTGCCACAGCAAGACTTTGTCTCAAAAAAGAAAGAAAGGAAGAAAGGAAGAAAGAAAAGAAAGAAAGAAAGAAAGAAAGAAAGAAAGAAAGAAAGAAAGAAAGAAAGAAAGGAAGGAAGGAAGGAAGGAAGGAAGAAAGGGAGAGAGAGAAAGAAAGAAAAGAAGGAAAGAAGGGAGGGAACAGAGGGAGGGAGGAAGGAAGAGTGGGAAATGAAAAAAAGCAGCTCACTAAAGTTTAAAAAGAGAAAATTTAACATGTTTTAATTTAAGACTTATCTATTTTGCTAGACACATACTTTTCCAGTATAAGAGCAAAACTATTTTATACCTATATGCCTATATATTAATCTGTATTCAATTTAAGTTAGAAAATCTAAATGCAAGATTCTTATACATCAGAAGTCTGAATGTGTTTAGTCTTTTTATTATACCTATCAATGTGTAATCACATTGCATGTTAGTTTGCTATCTGGAATTTCATTACTGTAAGATTTGAGGTGACATTTAGCTATGTTTGCCTCTTCCTGGGATAAGAAAGTCTCCTTCTCCTAAATACAAAGACTTAAGTGCTGGTTCTTTACTTTTGGGTGGTGACACACCCCTTTGGGAAGATGATAAAAATTATGGACCCTCTCATGAGAAAAAATGCACAAGCACAAATATGCCTAAATTTTCTAAAACAATTTTAGGAATTTACTAAAGTACAAATGTGGATCCCTGTTTAAAACAATTGGCCCCACTCTTGAAACAGATACCTAATTTCAGTTCATCTTTTGTCTTCGTCCATTCAAGCTGCTATAACAAAATACCATAAACCAAGTGGGTTATAATGTGAAACAGAACTTTATTTCTTAGGGTTCTCAGTGCTGGGAAGTCCAACCTCAAGGCAATGGCAGATTCAATGTCTAGTGATACATCACTTCCTGGTTCATGGATGGCTATCTTCTCATTGTATCCTTGCATGTCAGAAGAGGCAAGGGAGCTCTCTGGGTCCTTCAATAAGGTCACTAATCCAATTCATGGGTGTTTGGCCTTTATGACCTAGTAACTTCCCAAAGTCTCCACCTCTTAACATCATCACATTAGGGATTAGGTTTCAATTTATGAATTTTCAGGGTACACATACATTCAGACCACAGCATCTTTAAATAGCAGCTTAGATATCACCTTCATGAAGCCTTCCCTGAATATCCTAGTCCATGTTGATTATTCCTTTCCCTGAACTTCCACTCATTCTTAATATTCACCAATGTAGTCTTTTGTTGATTTCTATTTTATTGCAGTTTTACTTCCTCTTACTGTCAGGTTCTTTCTGGGGTTTCTCTCTCTCTGTATTGTGAGTGGAAGCAAGAGGTGGGTGCCCTGATGCTGCACACAGTGGTGAGGCTGTGGCCGGAGAACAGAGCATCATGCACTGGATAGGACAGGGGTTTATTTATGAAGGAGGGGAAAGGAATGGAGGATTAGGGAGAGGGGAAAGGGGAGTTGGAGAAAGGAAGCACTCAGCTGCTGTCTCTGCCACAGGGGCAGAGACTCCCGGGTGTCATTGCTCTTCTGGCTCTCAGGTTTTGCCACTTCAGGGGCCCTGTGCTTGACTCCTGGAGTCTTGCCTCATGAAGCTGTCAGTCCATGTAGGATCCGGCATTGTAGAGGTTGGGGTCGGATAGAGGTGGCAGGTGGGTTGAAGTATAATGAAGGCAGTTTGGAGGAAGGCTGAAAGCTCTGCTAGGCTAGGCAGTAATTGGGCCTTAGGCCCTTAAGGAACCACAAGGACCCAGTGAGGTTTTCTTGGATGGTCTTTAGAATGGCTGCTGAACTCTGAGCTCTGGAGTTTATATGGCCTGATAGCCAGCCAATCAGGGGAACAGGGTTGGATCAGAAATGACCAATCTGGCACCAAGGGGGCTTTAGATGCTACCATACCTTGGGTGCCACCTTGGCCTACTCAATGGGGGTGGGGGGAGAGTGAGACACCCGGATGTATGGCAAAGGTGACCCGTTGCTATCTTGCCCCATAGGATTCCTCCAAGTGGGCTAGATGAGCTCCTGGGACCAGCCATGTTTGGGGTACTCCCAATCCCCCTGGGAATTCCAACATCTTGCTACTTGGGTTGTAAACTCATTGAGAAAATACATCTTGTCTTATTCACTGTACAGTTTTCAGAGATCCCAGCAATTGCCTGATGACCTACTTACTTGTTTGACTAATGTCGTAAATTCTTGCCATCATTCAGGAAAGGGGACCTTCATAATTCTACATAAAATGTAATCTCATAGGGAACAGTTATGAAACACAGTTCTATACTTCAAAGATTAGCATCCACCATATAAGAAAAGAAAAGAAGTTGTAATGCAGAATAAGTCCTTGGTGTGCACTTATGGAGATTGCACTTGGGAAAGACCTACTTCCATGTATCTCCTGTAAAGAAGACAATCATACTGAAAATGATTGATTAGTGAGCAACTAATTAATGTAGAAACTTCTTTAACATGTTCACTAAGCAGAGAATATGTTTAATTGGCATGGGAATGTTTAACATGCCACTGAAATAGATGTTCTGGTCAGTCATTTCAACTAATTGAGTATAGAAGGAATTTTGTTTCTTATGTAATGTTAAAGGACAAGTGACAAAAAAAACAGTAAAATTGTGAATTTTACATAGATAGGAAAATGAACTCTAAAGATTTTCTTGGAGCTGGGAATGTGGGTCAGTGGTAGAGTACTTCCCTAGCATATGCAAAGCCTTGAGTTCAATCCCCAACATTACCAAACAAACAAACAAAAATATTAATTCATTAGTGAGAGAATGGGTAAGATGTTACAATTCATTCAAAGAATTCAAAGGACATGTTTTTAGATGGGAGATCTTGAAATAAATGTGAAAATGGATGTAAAACTAACTAAATTTCTCAGAAGGGAAGACAGTCAATTGAATCATCAAGAGGACAGACTTAGCATATCTATAAAACAAGAATTATTTTGCATTGTTATCAATTATGTCTAAGTTTCCAAGTTGTAAAACAGCTCCCGTAGACTTAGAATTGCCAGTATTTTGAATTTTCAATGATTAGAAAGGTCAGCCTGCCCCAGAAACTAATAATCTCTGTCATGGGTGGCAATTTGGCCTTTACTTCTTTTCCTAAGAGCAAAATGGAGGTGGGCTGCACTGCATAAGTAATTTCTACTAAGGTACTGATGTTCTCTTCTCAGTAAGCTCACTAACCTACTACATTTCATAATTATCTTCTGTAAGCAAACTCTTACTTATAAAACAGTGTTTTGTGCCCATCTTGAATATTGACAATTATGTCACTTGATAAGTCAACGCTATAAACATTTTCTTAATTTAAACTTTATTCCCTGTTTTGTAGTGCTATTTAACATTAACTTTCTTTGCATTTTATATTTTACTTGTTTTTTCAAGCCAAGTTCAAATAAAACATAAGTATTCAAATTATAAATTCTATCTTCTTTGCTTCATTTTATCTCTATGTTCTAAAATCTAAATAAAATCAACTAAACATAAGTTTGCCTGCAGCTGTATCACTGTGATGTCCAATCTCATCAGATCTCAGAAGCTAAGCAGGGTCAGCATATCTATAAAACTCCCTTGGATGGGAGACCGCCTGGGAACACCAGGTGCTATAGGCTTGGGAGAAGGACCTGGCTAACCACTCACAAAAAACACTCAGCCATTGAAAACTCTATGAATAGCAGAGAAACACTAACAGTAGTGTTTCACCTGTTGTATATAGGGTTGCTATGAGTTGGATACTGATTTAACGGCACCTAACAACAACAGCAGCAAAGGTAAGTTTACCTATGCTATGTTAAACAATATTCAAATGTCATTTTTCTCTCAATTTTTATTCATTTGTTCCTTGATCAATGTTTATATTCTGTTATTATATAATCATATTTCTTAGAGTTATATTTACTATCTACTCAGTTTCAGTTATTATTCAATTGCAGTTTTTTAAATATAACTGTTCATAAAGTGTTTGAAACTAAACTTACCTATTGAGACAAACTGATAGATGAGAAATTTAGGAACCACACTTTTAGAATATTTCCTCAAGTTATCATTTATCTCAAATCAGATCTTAGGTTTAGCTGGTTGACTCTGAGTACCAGCTAAATCTAAGGAGAGAAAGGTAAATACAGATGTGCATACATGGGGAGAAGAAAATCTTGCTTCTTTTAATGGTAGAACTGCCCTCCTCCTTCCTGTCCTCCCTCATAAGTTTTTCAGTGTTATTACTTTAATTTGCTTTCTGTAGTACTGGACTAAACCTTCAAGGATAGTCTTGAGAAACAACAGGTGTTCCTGACCTTGTACTCATTTCTCAGGGGTGAAAAGCTGGCTGGTCACCATGATTTCTATTGCAAAATTAGGTATGCCCAGAGCTGAAGGGCTCCTAAAGACAAATGAGGTTTGAAGGCTGTGAGAGAGAGAAGGGAATTGGGCATGAAGATACTGTCAGCCAGAAAGAAATTTGGGGAATAGATCAGAGTTGTAATATATGTATTTTACTAAACATTGCTCTGGTGTTTGTAATCTAAATTCCCTTCTTCATTCTCCATCAAAACTTCAGTAAAAATCTGTGTTTCTCTGGAAGGCTAAACTATTGTAACATGACATCATGCTAAGAACAATTAGGTGAATGTGGGCAAGAGCTTCCTCAGTCTTACCAAGATTATATATCAGAGGAAACTCACAAGAATGACATTCTGCAGACTTTTCTGAAATGTTGACAAGCCTGAGAGTGCACATTCATATGCACCTGACATCTTTTTTGGGGATTTTGATCAGGTCCTCTGTCATATCCATTTTGCCAACTTAAGGAGATTTACTAGAGATCAATTCATCCCACCATCCAATAACTCTGCACTCTATTGAATAATCACAATATTTCTTCCTCTCAAAAAGTACCTTATAAATATTCATCACTACCTCATTCCCATAAATTCTACTTTTAAGTAAAAGAAAAGAGACAGCTTCTTCCATTTCATTTTCATATCAGGGTATTGATTGGAAATTTTATGAAGTATTTGACTACAAATATGTCTTCTACCTCTGGACATCAGGAGGCCAAAAGCAGAAAAGACACAAAGGTTTAAACCCTAAGTCATAGTAGTGGGCTCCATTTGGCACATGGATTTATGGATGAGTCATGGATTCCAGTTCTATCTGAAGCCCTTAACTAATTATGAAACCCTGGAGATGTTGCCTCATTTCTCTAGGTACCAGTTTTCTCCTCTTAAATAAACACATTAGACTAATGTCTGGTTTTCAAATATTCTCTAAGGAGATCTCGGAATGGAAAAGCTTCCTCCCAAAGGCTGTTCACTGCCTTCTGCTATAATAGAGACCTTCCTTTGTATGCATTTCAGATAGGAAGAAGACATAGAATAGCTTCTTTCACCAAAATTTCCCCTAAGAAGGGAAAATGTTTTGGTGAGCTACTTGAAAAGGACATAAGATTTTAAGGTGCATGCTTAGGGAATTAGGGGATTCTTCTGCATACCAGGAAAGAGAGAATAGGAAGTTCCCTGGAGAAAAGGAGGAGACAGAAGCCAGTGGGTTTCAACATTCTTAGGAGAAGAATAGATAGAGTGTGGTGGTTATGCAAGTAAGCTTCTAAGAGTCTCAGCTGAAAGCCCAGTTCTATATTTCATTAGCATTTTGATGTTGGTCAAGCCATGTACCCTCTCTGGATGTTATTTGCTTTGTCTGTAAAATGAAAATGATAATAGAATTCACTTAAGATAGTAAATTAAATTAGCTAAAATATAGAAAGTCTTTTGTTTCTACCCCATAAACTTCACTTTACTCTAAAACTGTTTTGAGACATAATTTAGACAAGACTCTATCTTAGCTAGACTTTATATTGCTGTGATCAAATACCTGACAAAAACGATTTAAGAAAAGAGATTTTATTTTGACTCACAGTTTCAGAAGTTCAGTTCATGGTTGCTTGCCCCAGTGCACTTGGGAAAAACATGACAGTAGTGGGAGCATGTAGGAGAGAAGATGCTTTACCTCATGGTAGACAAGAAATAGAAAGAGAGACAGAAGAGGCCAGTGACAAGATACTCCCAAGGACCTGCCCTCAGTGACCTATTTCCTCTAGCAAAGCCCTGCCCCTTAAATTTTCCACAATCTTACAAAATAGCACTGCCAGCTGGAGACCAAGTGTTCAACACATGACCCTACTGGAAACGTTTCATATTCAAATCATAGCATTCCACCTCTAGACTCCAAAGGCTCATGATATTTCATAATGTAAAATTCATTTAGTGCATCTCCAAGAGACTCCAAAGTCTTAAAAGTTCCAACATGGTTCAAAAGTCCAAATTCAAAGTCTTTTGAGAATTGAGACAAACTCTTAGATGTGAGCCCCTATCAAATCAAAAAGAAAGTTACAGCTAGGCACAGTGGCTCATACCTGTAATCCCAGTGACTCAGGAGGCAGAGGCAAGAGGATCACAGGTTGAAGGTGAGAGGAAGCATGCATAACTTAGCAAGACCTTGTCTCATGATAAAAAATGAAAAAGGGTCTTAGAGTTCATCCCAGTGGTAGAGCACTTGCAAAGTATGTGTAAGGCCCTGGGTTCAGTCCCCAAGTACTATAAAAGAAAGAAAAGACAAGAAAAGGAAGGAGAGATAGAGAATGAGACACACACACACACACACACACACACACACACACACACACAGAGAGAGAGAGAGAGAGAGAGAGAGAGAGAGAGTTAGTTCTACATCACCACCACAATGGCAGAATAAACAGTCCCATTTCAAAACAGAGGAATAAGAGTAGCAAGGAAGGATTGGACTAAGGCAAGACCAAAACCCAGCAAGGCAACATTAAATCCTGTGGCTCCAAATGCAACATCTAGGACATATGATGTGTGTTCTAAAGGGTTTGGGCAGCCCCACTCTTATGGCCTTGCTAGTTGCAGCCCACATGGCCTCTCTATCGAGCTGGCTGAGTTCACTGCATTCAGTTTTCCTCCACAGATATTCCATATTCTTGGCATTTCTAGCACCTGGGGTCTCCAGTGCATCTTCAGCTTCATTCTCACAGTTTCATGCATCACCGCCTCAGGTAATTCCTGCAGGGACCTTGACCCTGCCACACAGTGCCTGACCTCCAAGATCTTCCTTGAATTCTGAGTGGAAGCTTCCATGACCCTATAATTTCTGCATTCTACATGTCTGCAAAACCAGCACCATGTGGATAATGCCAAGGTCTACCATCAGCTCATGTAGTAGCCAGAGCCCCTTGGACCACAGCTACAGTGGTTTCTGAGTTCATGGATTGCCAAATGCAGAGAAACACTTCCTTAGGTGGCCCTGTTGTGAGCAGGGTGCTCCAGAGCTCTCTTCTCAATGGAAAATCTTTAACATCAGTTAAAACCTTTCCAGTTTATCTGTTAATTGGTGGGGACTGGCCAATCTCCAAGATTCTTTCCCTATTATTCTGATGCAAAGTGCTTAACTCCTTTTTAATAATGCCAATCTCTTCAGAAACCACATATTCCTTGGCCTCAACTTTACACAGCCTTTTCTGATAAAACTGCAAGCTTTTCAAGTCTTCTCTATTTGTTCCTCCTGACTCTCACTAAAAACTTGCTAGCAGTAATCATGACATTGCTCAAATGCTGGACTGCCTCAAAATCTACTCTGTCAAATTAGTCTATCACCCTTTAACTCAGCCTCATTCATAGTCTCAGGATACGGACAAAATGTAGAAAAACTCTGCCAGAATGTAACATGAACGATGTCTAGTCCAATTCCCAATAAAATTCTTGTTCCCATTTGATACCTCGTGATTCTGACCCTCACCATCTTCAGTCCTCTTGGCATTCTGGTCTTCTGAGCTCCCACTAGAATCACCCATTAAGCTCTGTTTTCAGCATTCACTAGGGTTTCTCTAGCCCATATCCCCAAACTTTTCCAAATTCCTCCCCCAAACCAGTTCCGAAGGCTTAAGAACAACATGGACAAATTTAGTCACAGCAGCAACCCCACTTCTCTGGAACCAATTCTCTGCATTAATTAGATTTCATGTTGCTGTGAACAAACACTTGAGAAAAACAACTTAAGAGAAGAAGGATTTATTTTATCTCACAGTATCAGAGGTTTTGGTGTACAGTTACTTGGCCCAGTGTACTTGTACAGAACATCCTCATGGTGGAGCATGTGGCAGGGGAACTTCATCTCATTGCAGACAGGAAGCATAGATGGAGATGGGAAGAGATCAAGCCAATATATTCCCAAGGACTTACTCCCAGTGACCTACTTCCTTCAACTAGATCCCATATCCTAAAGTTTCCAGAACCTCAAAAAGTAGCATCACCATCTGGGAACCAAGTGTTCAACATATGAGCCTATGAAGGATATTTCATACTCAAATCATACATAACAAGGGCTGAGAGAACAAAAATTTGAAGTTAAATTTAAAAGTTATTAGCTGACAGGACACTTTTCTACCCTGTGCAATCCTTAATAGAGTCCACATAATTCACTGATATTTTGGTCCATGTATACTTTTTACATGTTTGTTTTAAAAAGAACATTTAGCTGGGCACAGTACTGCATGCCTGTAATCCCACTGATTCAGGATGTAGAGGGAGAAAGAGAACAGGAGGGAGTTTGAGTACAGAGGCAGGCTGAGTAACCTGGCAAGACCCTATCTCAAGATAAAATATAAAAACTGGGCTGGGGGTACAACCCAGTAGTACCCCAATTGCAAAGCATATGCAAGGCCCTGAGTTCAATCCCCAAGCACAATACATACATACATACATACATACATACATACATACATACATACATATAAAATAAAATAGAATACTGATAATATTGATGATGAATGTATAGACCCTATTTATTTCACTCAAACATACCCAGTTGTGGAAGATTTTTTTTTTATTGTAGATAGATAAATGACTACTGGGACAAAGATTTTCAGGGTGTTATCCTTTGCTTTAAAATTAAAATATAATTTGAAAATTTTACATTTGCATTTTTGTTTCCTTTTATTATTAGTTTGCTGAAAAGTGTATGTATGTATATATAAGAATGGATGTAGAGTTTTAGCAAATGCATTTTTTACATCTAATGAGATAATTTATGATGTTTTTCCTTTATTCTAATAATGTGCATGAATTAATTGACTGGCTTTAGGGCAGTAGGCCAACCTTGCATTCTTTGCCTAAACCCTGCTTTGTCACTGGGTCCTAGCAAACACAGATGACCTAATCAAGTTGGGTATTTTAAAGACAATTTAATAAAAATGCCATTTAAAGAGTGGACTAGAAAATGAGGAAAACACATGAAGTATTAGGCCTCTTAGTATTTCTAGGCCTGTAGACTTGGAAGATTGAGAGTGGTTACCAGGTTGATGAAAAAGAGAGCAGAGTGGAGGAATTAACAATTTGGGCTTAATCTTATTTCCTCCAATCTCTGACTAGTTCTTATCCCTGGCCAAATACAGATAAAAGCTTAAATGAAGAGCAGTTCGTTGATGCAGTCCTGGTAGGTTATTTTTTCATTGAGCCAAAGCAGAGGGGATCTGAAAGAGCCACAAAATATGGCAAGTACAGATTGTTGTGTGTTTACCTTCTCATTTATTCTCAATTCAATCTTTGCATTTACATTCAGGAGTGAAACGGTCCTCAGAATTTCCTTTCTTACAATATCCTTTATAATGGCCTTATAGATTGGGAGGTTTTTTTGTATTTATCTATTAAGTTGCATTTTAAGCCATGATCAGATCTGAGCAAATGAGTCCCACTAGCCAAATTCAGAAAGACCAATTTAAGAATTACAAAAGAGGACCCAAGTACATTATATGCATTATGAAAATTTCACAAAGAAATTCATTATTCTGTACAATTAATATAGATTAATATTGGTAGAGTGCTGCTCTGTGCTCTCTGAGGCCCTGGGTTCGATTCCCAGCACTAAAAATAGTGGAGAAGGATGTGGCAATACACTCTCAAAGCAATTCTGAAACAATCAGCCACTAAAAACCCTATGATGGTCGCTATGAGTCGGATACGACTCAACAGCGCCTAACAACAACAATAAGAAAAAAAAAAACACATGTCTGTCAGCTTGTCATGCTGAAGGGGCTTGCATGTTCCTGTGATACTGAAAGCTCTGCTACCAGTATTTCAGATACCAGCAGGGCCACCTAGGTGGTCAGGTTTCAGCTGAGCGTCCAGATTAAGATAGATTAGGGAGAAGGACATGGCAGCCCACTCCCCCAAAAAATTAGCCATTGAAAACCCTATGAAACAGCAAATCACTGTCAAATATAGTACCAGAAATACACCAAATATAGTACCCCAGGCTGAAAGGCACTCAAAACTGAGGAAGAGTTACTTCCTCAAGGTAGAGTTGACTGTAATGATAAGAATGCAGTAAAATTCCTAGGACCTCCTTTTGTTAATATGGCATGACTCAAAATGAGAAGAAACATAGTTGCTGCAACAATGGGCTCAAACATAAAAAGATCAGTATCAGATAGTGTTTTGTTCTGTTGTACATAGGGTCACTATGAGGTGGACCTGACTTGATGGCACTTAACAACAAGAACAATAAGAAAAAAAATTAAAAATAAAAGAATTACAAAAGGAGTTGGATACGGTGATATTTGCCTATAATCCTAGCACTCAGGAGGCTGAGGCAGGAGGACTGATAATTTGAAGCCACTCTGGGCTTCACAGTGAAGTTAAGGCCAGCCGGAGCTGCATCAGAGCTACATAGCAAGACCATGTATCAAAAAGAAAAAGGAAAAGAAAAAGAAAATAAAAAAGAATTGCAAAAGGAAGAATGTCTATCTGAAAAGAAAAAGTTATAAGACTGAAGATCACTCAACAAACACATTATAGATCTGAAACAAATTTACTGAGAGTCCAGAATTAAAGAAAAAAGAACTGAATGATTAAAAGGATTTCTAGAAAGATATAGCAGTCTGTCTAACTAACTGCTTTCTAGGCTCAAAGAATTCTTCTTCCTACATAAGAGCTGACAAGAACTCACAGAAGTTAATAATACTTGTGCTTGAGTCCTGACTTGGCTACTCACTAGCTTCATGAATGGGAAAATGACATAACTATTCTGTTCTTCCATTTTCATATGCATAAAATGAGGGAGATGTAGAAGCTACTTTATAGGGACTGAGATAATAAATGTGCTTAGCACAGTGCAAGACACATATAGTTAAAATATGTCAAACTATTTTACTGCACTTGTGTTATAACATGTTGTTGTTGTTAGGTGCCATCAAGTTGGGTTCAACTCATGCAACCCTATGTACAACAGAACAAAACACTATCTGACACTGTGCCATGCCCAGCACTATGTCAGTGCTTCTCTGCTATTCATAGGGTTTTCAATGGCTGATTGTTTCAGTGGTGGGCTGCTGGGTCCTTCTTCCACCTACAGAACCCAGTATTCCCAAGCAGTCTCCCATCCAAGTACTAACCAAGCCCAACACTGCTTAGCTTCTGAAATCTGATGAGATTGGATGCCAGGGTGGTATGCCTATAGACTCATGTTATGAACTAGATGGTCATAAAAATTAACTATTGTGGGGCATCACCCTGCTGCTGGACTCCTCCGGCCGTGAGTGGAAACCAGCAGCCAAAGACCCGTTTTCTGGTGAGGGGGAGCTGGGCACCCAGGAGCCAAGCCACCCGGAAAGGAGGATTATGCCCACAGCTGCTCTGAGAAGCCTTGAGAAAGGCAGGCTCAGAGGCTTATGCCCACGCAGCTCCTTGCTTCTTTCTTCCCAATGAAGACACCACCTGCAAGTGCTCTACTCCAACAGCTCTTTATTTCTTCCTTGTCTGCCCCGGTCGATGGAATGGACCCAGACTGCTCCGTGTACCGCCCTTATATATTCTTCTGGGGCTTGTCGGGGACCAATCAGAGGCAGTCACCCCATACAGGTTTCAGCCAATCAGAGGGGATATTCAAATTTGGTTTTGTAAAAGTAGCCAATCAGGGGTGGTTCCAAAATGGTCCAATCAGGAGTCGTTCTGGGGTTTAGAAACAGCCAATCAGTGTCGAGGGGACTGAGGTAAGGGAATAGATGCCAGTGCCATGTTGGGAAGCTCGATGACCCTGAGTTCCCGGATATAGGGCAAAGGTGACTGCCTGGGGAATAAGCCTCAGTCCTCCAAGGGGCCTAGATAGGCCCTGGGACGAACTGCCTCTCTAGGCATTGCCCTGCAAACTATTGTTGTTGTTGTTGTTGTTAGGTGCCGTCCAGTCGAGTCCGACTCATAGCGACCCTATGTACAGCAGATCGAAACACTTGCCGATTCTGTGCCAGGTAAACCATCTTATTTATGTTTAAGCCCATTGTTGCAGACACTGTGTTAATCCATCTGGTGGAGGGTTTTCCTCTTTTCCGTTGGCCTGCCACTCTTCCAAACATGATGTCCTTCTCCAGGGATTGTTCTCTCCTGACTACATGTCCGAAATATGTAAGACGCAGTTTGGCCATTTTTGCTTCCAAGGAGCACTCTGGTTGTACCTCTTCTAGGACAGATCTGTTGGTTCTTTTGGCAGTCCATGGTATATTCAATAGACATCTCCAGCACCACAATTCA
>VMDO01006778.1:0-96967 GCA_007922755.1 Pedetes capensis
TTCGGACATGTAGTCAGGAGAGAACAATCCCTGGAGAAGGACATCATGTTTGGAAGAGTGGCAGGTCAACGCAAAAGAGGAAAACCCTCCACCAGATGGATTGACACAGTGTCTGCAACAATGGGCTTAAACATAAATAAGATGGTTTGCCTGGCACAGAATCGGCAAGTGTTTCGATCTGCTGTACATAGGGTCGCTAGGAGTTGGACTCGACTCGACGGCACCTAACAACAACAACAACAACTGATATGAAAAGCACAACTGTAACATGAAGCTGATTTAACTCACTTGAAAGCATTATTGATCATGTTGAAAACATTTATTAACATTCACAATTTTTGATAAGCACACTTACTGTAATTCTAATGTTAACTTTACTCCAAGGTTCTAGGTAATGGCTTAATCAACCTCTGGTTTGCCTCCTGAGCACACTGCCTATCACAATGTTAAACTCAGCTGCAGTGCTTGACCTAGGAAGTCCTGTGAGACTAATAAGGAACAAAGAGGCCTTCTTTCAGCAAGCGTCAGCAAGATTCTCTGCAAGACAGGACCTCATGTTGTATAAAACACCAGCTAATTAATTAAAGCCTGCAGCTGTACTACTCTGGTGTCCAATCCCATCAGATCTTGGAAGCTAAGCAGGGTTGGACCTGGTTAGTACTTGGATGGGAGACCACCTGGGAACACCAGGTGCTATAGGCTTGGGAGAAGGACCTGGCAACCCACTCCCAAAAATCAATCAGCCATGGAAAACTCCAAAAATAGCAGAGAAGCACTAACAGTACAGTTTTGTCTGTTGTACATAGGATTGATATGAGTCAGGCACCAACCTGACAGCACGTAACGACAACAATTAATTAAAAATCAAATCTGACAGAAATCTGGGCACAAATGTAACTCATAGGAATTTTATTAATCCCACACAGCCCAACAGTCTACTTTATTCTCTACACGTCTCTCTACCTTCTCCTCACATTAACCATTGCAAATGATTGGGACTGGCTTTACCACCAACCACCTTCCTACCTCTCCTCTCCACCACCAATGAGGGCAAAATTTTTTGATTTTTAGAATTTGCAAAAGACACAGCAACATATTCAGCATTTGCAAATTTCTTCTTTAGTACAACAGTAATAAAAGTAATCTGTTAATCCATTACTATTTTAAACTAACAAAATTATAAAAATCAAATTATAAACATTTTTCTCACTAGATTTCAAAGACTTTTTGGTCTTAGTTATTAGGGTGATTTTCTCAAACAATAAAACTTAACAGAATTTGCTAGTATGTACTTAACGCGCATCGTCCTACTTATAGGACAGTAACGAATTCATCAATTATTATTTCTTGGAATGTCAGACTCACATACACGCACATGTTATCATGGTGTATCTCAACCTTATCTCCTTTCAGCTGCTCGATTTTATGTTTAGTCCAAGGGAAACTATGGTATCGTGAACATTTCCTTATAAGGAGTGAGTTACTGTCCTATAAATAGGATGCCGAGCGTCAATGGGTTAAAAACAGGCAAGGTGGTGTATAATGACAGAATGATGATGTAGAAGTTAAAGGATATGGCAGATAAAAACATTCTCTAGGTTATCTTTGGAAACAGATATTTGAAAGAAAATGAGCTATGGATTCCAGGAGAGCTGAATTCAAATTCAGAACTTGCCATTTTCAAGTGCTGTAAGCATGGGCAATTATTAAAAGTGTACAGGCGACTATTCCCACTTACTATGGCCATGTTGGCTAAGAGACCTTGCATATGCCCACCACCTTTCAAAATAGCTCCATGTGCTGACATTTCCTACGTGACTATATGACTGGGAAGCAGCTACATCTCCACCCCAAATACGTCTACTTGTTTCCCCAGCTCCCCAGCTCCTTCCTATCCGAAACACAGTCATAGGAAGGTTGCATGGATGTCACCTGGGAGCCTGTAGCACATGAAGCCGCTGCTGTGTATTAGAACTTGAATTTTAACAAGCTCATCTGGGTGATTCATATGTTGAGGTTTAAAAACACTCGCCTAGTTCTCTCAGAAAAAGAAGCCATAAATTTCACACTGATAATTCAACCCCCTTTAAGGCAGAGAAGATAAGGGGTAAAGTACTAAAAATAAGTTGTTAAGAACTCCTTTCCCTTTTTAAAAGATATTAATGGAAACTAAGTAGCAGAGGGGGCTGGGATTTAGCTCAGTTGGTAGAGCACTGTGCTGCAGTCTCTGAGGTCCCGAGTTCAATTCCCAGCACCACAAAAATGGGAGAAGGGCCTGGCAATCCACTCCCAAGGCAATCCTGAAACAGTCAGCCATTGAAAACCCTATGAGGGTTGCTATGAGTCGGATACCGACTCGACAGCAACTAACAACAACAAGTAGCAGAGGAGGAGAAGAAAAACAAGCTGCACGCTGCCATTACCTTGAACCTCACAAACATGTTCATGTACAGCTATTGGAGTTAGGTTTACTCTGCTTATATGCGACCCAGTCCTTTCCTGTTTCCAGAAATGAAAATGGGTCATTCTCAGATTCTAAGACTGAACTGCTCAGTCATAGCTACTTTTTAAGCATTGCTAAGCAATGACCAGAATGACCCAGCATTTCACCACTGTACTTAAATGTGAAGCCCAAACATCTTTATAAATAACATAAGCACATACTTTTCTTATCAAAATGAAAACAAAGAAATAAATATAACAAATTCCAATGTAAGTAAAATAAATAGCAGAAACATCATCACTTCTCTGTATGAAACCAAAGCAGCAATTATTGCCAACGCAGCCAACAACAAGCCAAATGTTGTGGCTATTAACAGAATGACTGGTTTTTTTTTTTCCTTCTGTTCATGGATTTGAATTATAGCTATTTTTTTTAACATATAAATGAACATCAGGTCATTTATTTTAATGAATTTAAACCAGAAGTATATTAACTACATGGATACTTTTGTAATTTAGAATGATGTACAAAGTTTAATCCATCAGAGGCAAGAAGAAATTGTAATGAATTAAGTCATCCCACATTCATTTATTCATTAAAAAGCAAGTGCTGAGTTCCATGGCTGGTCTTGGGTCCTAAGGCCCCATATGTAGACTCTGCCCTTACAGGGCTTGTTGTTGTTAGGTGCTGTCAGTAGGGTCTGATTCATAGTCACCATCATAGGGTTTTCAATGGCTGATTGTTTCGGGACTGCTTTGGGAGTGGACTGCCATGTCCTTCTCCCATTTTTGTGGTGCTGGGATGGAACTGGGGTCCTCAGAGAGTGTGGGACAGGACTCTACCAACAGAGCTAAAGCACAACTCACAGGGCTAGCCACTGCTAAAGTGCCAGAGTCGACTAAAGAGGTTCTGTGTCCATGTCTGAATCATTTTCTCATGTGCCAAGGAGAGTACGGCTGCTTCTAAATTATATCATCAAAAATACTGTTTTGTCTGGGAACTATGGTGCACATCAGTAGGTCTAGTGACTTAGGAGGCTGACACAGGATGAAAGAGAGCTCGAGGCCAGAGGCAGCCTGCACAACTTAGCAAGACCCTGCCTCAAATAAACACTAAAAAAGGGGGCTGGGGTGTAGCTCAGTGGCAGAGCAATTGCCTAGCATGTACAAGGTCCTGGGTACAACCCCCTAGGTACTACAGAACAGTGCTTATAATTAAATCATTTAAACAAATATTCTGCTATGATAAAGTATACACAGTGTCAGAAATACTTAAAAAGAACAAAAACGCTATTAGTAAAATTAAGCATTTTTATACTATTCCTTCTTGTTTTGTTGATACCCAACAAAACCAAAGTCAAAAGGAACGCTATCACGTTCTGTGGAGATGTGTCCCTTTGCGCCTGGAGGGCCTGTAATGTGGTAGACCGTGAGCAGCCTGCACAGGACGAGCAAGACCCTGCTAAGGGTAAAGCACACACTCTGCTGTGGCTTCCTTAGCAAAATGGCCAGTGACTGCACAATGGCATTCATGTATCCAAGCTAAGGTCCCTAAGTCTGTGTATAGCATGAAATAAATAGTGCTTGGTAAACTATTATTTTTGTTAGGTGCTGTCGAGTCAGTGTCCAACTTGTAGCACTCCTATGTACAACGGATGAAACACTATTGTCAGTGCTTCTCCACTATTCACAGGGTTTTCAATGGTTGATTGTTTTTTGGGGAGTGGGTTGCCAGGTCCTTCTCCTAAGCCTACAGTACCTGGTGTTCCCAGGCGGTCTCCCATCTAAGTACTAACCAAGCACAACCTTCCTTAGCTGCGGAGATGTGACGCCACTGTGGTAGGGCTGCAGGCCTGGTAAACTATTAGATATGCAGAATTTTGATATTCAAGCAGAGAGGTGTTCTTTCAAAGAAGCAAAAATCAGGTTAAAAGGAAGTAAGAAACAGGTTTATTATGAACCTACAGCAAACTTTCCATTGTCTCTTTCCACAAATGTACTCAATTTGGTTCCTATATATTCCATCTGGTGAAGTCCATGTGTACAGTCACTGTTTACGTTGGAAAAAAATTACTTGCAATGAAAAGGTTATTTGTCTGACAAAATTCTATCATGAGATCTCCAGCATTATTTCTGTCACAAAGGCCATATTTTCCAACTCCTGAGCCTTCTTCTTTGTTTCTAACCTTTGCATTCCAGTCACCAATAATTATCAGTACGTCCACCAAAAATTATCAGAATGTATGTTTGATCCATTTCAGGTTGCACAAGCTGGCAGAAATCGTCCCTTCCTTCATTTGTGGCCTTAGTGGTGGGTACATAAATTTGAATAATAATCATATTAACTGGCCTTCCTTGTAGGCGTATGGATATTATTCTACCACTGACAGCACTGTATTTCAGGACAGATCTTGAGATGTCTTTTTTGATGATGAATGCAACCCCATTTCTCTTTCGTCTGTCATTCCCAGCACAGTAGACCATACGATTATCTGACTCAAAATGGCCCAGGCTGGTCCATTTTAGCTCACTGATGCCTAGAATGTCAATGTTTATGTACTCCACATCTCTTTTAAGAATTTCTAATTTTCCTAGATTCATAATACATACATTCCATGTTCCAATTATTGATAGAAGTTTATGGGTGCTGATTGTGGATCAGACCATTAACTTCTCATATGCAAGTTCAAACTGAAGCTGAAGAAAATCAGAACAAGTGTACGAGAGCCAAAGTATGACCTTGAGTATATCCCACCTGAGTTCAGAGACCTCCTCAAGAACAGGTTTAATGCACTAGAGAGAAATGATAGGAGACCAGCTGAGTTGTGGCATGACATCAAAGATATCATTCAAGACTCTGGAACTTACCCTTGAATGTCGAGCAGCTAAAGTAAAAGGAAGACATGATGAAGTTAGAGAAGTAAGCGGAAGATTTCAAAAGGCAGCCCAAGAAGACAAAAACAAATATTATAATGACATGTGCAAAGAGCTGCAGACAGAAAACCAAAAGGGAAGAACATACTCTGTGTTTCTCAAGCTTAAGGAATTAAAGGAAAAATTCAAGCCTCAAGTGGCAATAGTGAAAGACCCTACAGGGAAAATATTAAACAATGCAGGAAACATCAAAAGACGATGGAAGGAAATACAGAGTCATTATACAGACAAGAATTGGTAGATGACCAACCATTTCAAGAGATTGCCTATGAATAAGAACCAATGGTATTGAAGGATGAAGTGGAAGCTGTCCTGAAAGAACTGGGGAAACACAAGGCACCAGGAACTGATGGAATACCAATAGAGATGTTTCAACAAACAGAAGTAGCACTGGAGGTGTTAACATGTTTATGCCAACAGATTTGGAAAACAGCTACCTGGCCAACTGACTACAAGAGATCCATATTTGTGCCTATTCCCAAAAAAGGGAATCCAACTGATGGGGAAACTATCAAACAGTATCATTAATATCACACATGAACAAAAGTTTACTAAAGATTATTCAAAAGCGACTGCAGCAGTATATAGACAAGGAACTGCTGGAAAATCAAGCTGGATTCAGAAGGGTGGGGAACCAGAGACATCATTGCTGATGTCAGGTGGATATTAGCTAAAAGCAGAGAATATCAGAAAGATGTCTATCTATGTTTTATTGACTATGCAAAGGCATTTGACTGTGTGAATCATAACCAATTATGGATAACACTTCAAAAACTGGGAATACCAGAGCACCTAACTGTACTCATGAGGAATCTGTACATAGAACAGGAGGCAGTTGTTCAAATAGAACAAGGAAACAATGCCTGTTTTAAGGTTGAGAAAGGTGTGTGTCTGGGCTGTATACTTTCACCCTATCTCTTCAATTTATATGCTGAGCACATAATCCAAGAAGTTGGACTTTATGAGGAAGAACTCCAGATCAGGATTGGAGGAAGACTCATTAACAACCTGTGTTATGCAGATGACACAACTCTGTTTGCTGAAGTGAAGAGGATTTAAAATATTTATTCATGAAGATCAAAGAACATAGCCTTCATTATGGATTGCTACTAAACATCAACAAAACAAAAATCGGTACAACTGGGTCAGTATGCAACTTCACAAAAATGGAGAGAAGATTGAGGTTATCCATGATTTTGCTTTACTTGACTCTGCAATCAATATCCATGGAAACAGCAGTTAAGAAATCAAAAGACGCATTTCTTTGGGTAAAGCTGTGGCAAAAGATCTCTTCAGAGTACTGAAAAGTAAAGATGTCACATTGAAGACAAAGGTGAGTCTGACTCATACCATGGTATTTTCAGTCGCATCATATGGTTGTGAAAGCTGGACATTGAACAAGGGAGACAGAAAAAGAATTGATGCTTTTGAATTGTGGTGCTGGAGGCATCTATTGAATATACCATGGACCGCCAAAAGAACCAACAGATCTGTCCTAGAAGAAGTACAACCAGAGTGCTCCTTGGAAGTGAGGATGGCTAGATTGCGTCTTATGTATTTTGGACATGTTGTCAGGAGAGACCAATCCCTGGAGAAGGACATCATGTTTGGGAGAGTGGCAGGTCAGCGAAAAAAAGGAAAACCCTCCACCAGATGGATTGACACAGTATCTGCAATAATAGGCTTAAACATAAATAAGTTCATGTGGCTGGCACAGAATCAGGGAGTGTTTCATTCCAACATACATAGGGCTGCTATGAGCTGGACTCAACTCCACAGCACCCAATAACAACAGCAATAGCAAACCACTATTTCAGTTGATGCACTCAGTCCGAATCATACACTTCTTATTCTCTTATAAATGAAAGCCTAAAAAGGTTTCCATGAAATCCATTTTTTATTAAATAAAGTTTAGGAGAAGTGCACTGAGCAGATCAGGTATAAAAAGGCAGTAAAACAAATGATGTAATTTGTAGTTTTGAAAAATTACAGCAGTTTTCTAAAATCCTGTATATTCCTTCCATCACCTCCCTTCAAAAGCTAAATTGTCACCGAATAGTAACTCATAGCGGGTACACATGCCTGGACTACCAGTTCAAGTGTGAAGTCCTCTGGCGATCTGTTTTAATTCAGGGATAGAATTCAGAAACCCTGGAGATCTGGATAGTGAACAATATCCTCAAAGCCACTGATGAATATATAAATGATAGCTAGCTAAAGATAGTTGGGGAAAGTTCTAGATAAATCAAATCATGGATGAATTTTCTGATGAATACCGATGGTTAAGATATACTATGTTTGAAGGGGGAAACACCAAAAAAAACCTAAAATTCATAAAAACACTGTGTGTTTGTTTTTAAACGTTCCAACTTCAGTCACCTTTAAAGTACTCTCTGTTGCAATACACCTACCAAGACATTTTTGCACTGCTCAACTGACTGGTTTTGCTGACTTTTAGAGAGAGCTTCTGCTGTTTTCTATTTCATCTTCTCCACATTGGCAAAATGTTCCTTTTCCTTTGAGGACTTTTTTCATTGGGTAAAACAAACAATAAAAAAAGTTGGGTGAATAGGGAGGGTGGGGGACAAGGGTCCTGCCGTTCTTGGTAAAAAATGGCTGACCAGTGTGGTGTGGGCAGGTACATTATCATGGTGGAAGACCCAGTCACCTGTTTGCCACAACTCAGGGCATTTCTTTCACAAATTGTAACTCCCCCTTCTCAAAACTTCCAGATAGTAAAAACGTTGATTGACCCTTTGACCTGGAAGAATAAATTTGAGTGCATGATCCCTCTCACATCAAAGAAACAGACGATCAGGGTTCTCACTGCGCTCCTCCACATCCCATGAAAAAGAACTGGCTGATCAAGACATCAGAAACAGAAATGAAAATTGAGAAACCTGCAAGCAGGAGGTTGCAAAGGTTAAGCACTGATGGCCCTTTAGGGAGGCCTAAACATTTTTAGGGCTGGGATTTAGATCAATTGATAGAGCGCTGCTCTGCAGTCCCTGAAGTCTCGAGTTTGATTCCTAACACCACAAAAATGGGAGAAGGATGTGGCAACCCACTCTTGAGGCAATCCCAAACAGTCAGGCATTGAAAACCCTATGATGGTCACTATAAGTCGGACATGACTCAATGGCACCTAACAACAAAAACATTTTCAAAGAGTGAGCTCTGAACTTGTGCCCCAATACACCATGGACCCAAGTGAAGCCCCAGAGTTCTCAATCATAAGGCAAGAAAAGGGTGGCTGAGATCTAATGAAGTCAGGAATTTGTGTTCCTAGACAGGTGTCCCAGGTTAATACAAAAGAAAACTAAAGAGGAATAGTGAGACCTCTAAGTCCATAATTTTGATAAGGACAGATAGATGGTGGACACTGAATGACTCCACTTGTTGATTTTTGGTTGTGTCTATTTAAACTATTTGCCCAATAGAGCAACTTCTTTTTTTAACCTACACAACCATAATCTACTTTGTTGGATTTTTTTCCTTAAAAATAAATATGTCACAAATGTGCAACATCGCAATCTTCCTCGTTCCCCTTCCATGCTCCTTTTCCCCCTTGTTGACCCCTCAGTGTGGAGCCTACCCTGGGCCTAGTCCCACCCCCGCTTCTCTCTTCACTGCACACTCACTCCCCAGGTGCCATGGCTGTTGATGCCATCCACACACTCCTGGTCCTCAAATGAATATTTACATCTTACCATCTCTCTTCAATGGGAGAAGGGCCTGGCAATCCATTCCCAAGGCAATCCCGAAGCACTCAGCCATTGAAAACCCTATGAGGGTCGCTATGAGTCAGATACCGACTCGACGGCACCTAACAACAACAACAACATCTCTCTTCACCTGCAGCCGTAGCCCTGTGGCATCCGATCCCGTCAGATCTCTCAAGTCAGGCCTGGTTAGTGCTTGGACGGGAGACCACCTGGGAACACCAGGTGCTGTAGGCTTGGGAGATGGACCCGGCAATCCACTCCCAAAAATCCATCCGCCATTGAAAACCCTATGAATAGCAGAGAAGCACTGACAATAGTGTTTCACCTATTATACGTAAAGTCGCTATGAGTCGCATACCAACTCGATGGCAGCTAACAACTACAAACACTCTCTCCTCAGTGCGTGTGTGCGCACACCTCCTCCACCCCACACACCACGAATTCCCAAATCCCTTCAGATTTTCCTGCCAACCTGGTGTCTTCTTGCCACCTACCTCCTGTTCCTCATGGCCACAGCCACTTGTCACCAGGCTCATCCTGACTACCTGCTGCTGGTCAATGCTTCTGCTTTACTCCCCTGAAGTTCATTCTGTGCAGAGGCCTGAGAGAAAAAAGCCTGCCACCCCTACCTGGCATGGCTTCCTACACTCCTGGCAAAATGAAAGAAAAATGATCAGTGTTAAGACAGGAACATAAGGATGGGACTTCATTCACAATGAAGTCTGTGGTTGCAGCTCACGCTGACCTTGTGGTCTTCTTTCTTAAAAATCACTTTTTATTTTGCAAACTCCACCACTGGCCCTTTGTGGATGGCAGCCACGGTTCTCTGCACGTTTTCCCGCTGTTCTTGTGGAAGGTGATACCAAAGCCCTCTATTTCAAGGTGAAGCACATTTAAAACATCTGAGATCACGGAACTGGCAGAACAGAGCCTCCAACATGAAGAAAGGACATGGGGGCCCTGGCCAGGATGGAAGCAAGGACGGTGGAGGGCCAGGGAGGGCGGCAGGTGGAACCCCTGAGGCCGTGGTCCACAGGCAGTTTCCCCGCAGAGACCAGGCCCAGGCAGCATTCAGGGGTCTCAAGGAGCAGATGGACTGTCCGGGTTATGTATGCGTCCGAAAGAAGAATCTGTGCTTTCATGACAAAAATCTGCACTTCGGCTGTGCCCTACGACAGCTGCTCATGGTGCCTTAGGACAATGACCCATGTTCGTGTCAGACAAGCTGTGTCTGCCCTGTCCCTATCCCCTCACATATGCATCACCTCACAGGGTCCTGCTCCACTCCAAAAGGATTCTGGAGGGAGCAGTGAGGCTGTGGCTGTGAAGGTGCAGCCCTTCGCCAAGGTACAACCAGACGCAGGGCCAGAAGGCCTGTGGAACCAAGTCCACGAGAGCTCAAAGCCCCGACTGAGGCCCCTGCCAGCTGGGTATGGCCAGAGCCAGATGAGGATGAGACCCACAGATCCCGCTACAGAGGCCCCGAGGACACAGCACAGAAACTCTGGTGACAAATGTGACGGCCCGAGTGCAATCTGCAAACTACTCTCAGGACGTGTTGAGAAGCTAACCCGCCAAGTTAAGATTAAAAAGGACAATGGTCTTCAAGATGTTTCCTTCTGAGTAGGCTTGGGAAGGCAGTGGGATGCACTAACCAAGGGGAACTCAGACCCTGGGTTTCAGTTTTAATCAGGGGTTCAAGGCTAGGAGGGGGACTCAGCACTCTTTATTGTAAAATGAGAGGCACTGACTGCGTGAACTACACACTTTGCTCTAGGTATGACATTTGATTCCACCATTGTTACCAATAAATATATCTTTTCAGTTATTGCTTATTGAATCCAGTGGTGAGAAAGCCCCAACTGGATCACAGTACTTCAAGACAACTGACTCATTATATTTTTGAGATTTTATGGAACATATGATTTGTTAACTACCTCCTTAAAATTTTTTTTTCAGTAGACTTAGTTCACAAACCCTATATTTTCATTTGCCTGCAGCCATAGCCCTGTGGCATGCGATCCCATCAGATCTCGGGAGCTACGCAGGGTCAAGCCTGGCTAGTATTTGGATGGGAGACCGCCTGGCAACACCAGGTACTATAGGCTTGGGAGAAGGGCCCGGCTAACCACTCCCAAAAGTCAATCAGCCATTGAAAACCCTATGAACAGCAGAGAAGTACTGACAATAGTGTTTTGCCTGTGTACGCCTGTTGTAGGGTCGCTATGAGTCGGATACCAACTTGACGGCACCTAACAACATATTTTCTTTTACAACTGATTTAGATTTAAACTCTTATTATTATGCTTTATTCATGAGGTGTTCAGAATCAGCATTTTAAAACCTGAATGCAGCTGAGTTCTGCATCACTGCACTGCTGTCTTTGACAAGGGAGACAGAGCCATCTGAGTGGAAGCTGGGACAGGGAGGAGAGTGGGTCACAGGCATTCCATTTGCCTTTAGTTAGTATGAAGGGTCTCAAAAGCAGCAAAGAACTGCAGGGGAGTCACAGAGAATGTGGGAAGCAGCAGACAAGTGGGAACTAGATGAAAAGAGTATCTTAGACTCATACAGCAATATGCTGGAACAAAATATAACAACATAACTTGACTCTAGAGGGACATTTTGCTCAAATCGATTTCTTTATTTTCTGTTGTGTTACTTCCTGTCTCCCATGAATAAGAAACAGGCACTCCGGACATGGTTTTCTTTTCTTATGTATCTACCAGACAATTCAGTCATGAAGCAGGAAAAAACCAAACTACTGTCTCTCCTGAAAATAGAGTTAACCCCTAACCCATAATCTGGGGTCAAAATAGAACTCAGAGTTTAAATTTTGCTATGTTTAAAAAAATTCCTAATTGCCTCACAAATGTGTTGTTACTAATTATGTGGGATATTTTTTATTAGTGTTATCACCTGTCAATGTCATTTATATGATCAAAGAAAAAAGGTAACACATATTCTCAAAATTATAGTCTCTGCTCAAAATGTATTTGTAAGATTCATTCCACTACAAATCTTGTATGTAATAACTGAAGGGATTAAGTACTTTCCCAAAGACTAAAATATTGTTCCTATTTTGTATAAGTAGTTGCTTTTGCATGTCCTTTTCCATATTTTATGACTGATCTCATAAAAAATGGTTGTTTTATAATTTTAGGATCTCTACATTATAAAATAAAGAGAATTTTTGTTAAATTAGTTTTAGCTTGATTTTATTGTAGTTTTAAACAACTAGTCTGAATTTGTAAGTGCTTTAAAAATGCCTTAATTTTTTGATAATTATTATTACATGAATAATTGTTACATATTCACTTTGAAAAGATGTCTTAGTTCATATAACAACATATTAGACCTTAAAAGTATCTTAAATAATCAAAGGTTTCTTGGTTTGGGATCCTGGATAACCTCAGGCACCTATATTCGTCACTAAATTTGATAATACTGGTTAATTAACATTGGAAAGACAAACTGCTGTGAACATGTAGAAATTAGCAAGGAAGTACAAAAACAAAAGGTAAAAATGCAAACTGAATTTTCTTATAAAATCACCATGATTTTTTTTATGCAACTAACTGGCAACAACCATTGAGTTTTGAAGAACTGCTACAATGCTCTTTTACAGAAATTTCCAGAGAACACTACCCAAACCCTGAAAGAAAAACATTCTCAGTAATGTTTTCCTTGGAGGCAAGTTTCTAATGCTAGCCAAAGAGAATATTTTAAGAATCCCCCAACTGCACTGGAGACAGGGTTAGAAGGAGGAGGACCACAGAGAGAGATTCTGTTGACAATGAAGTCAATGTGATCAAGGATACTATACGAAAAAAGGCAATTGTGACATGTGAAGGTCATACCAAAGGCTATATACTGCTTGTAGGTGAGTATTAAATTGCATATGAAGCTTTAGAAATTATGTAGTAGAACGGCTTTCTTAATGGTGGCAGCAACTGTCTTCTCTCAAACAAATGTATTATGTTTGTATCACTGAATTTCTTTAAAAAATTTAGCGAGGGAGACAATGGAATAAAGTTACCTCTGTCTTACTGAAGATGGAGATGAACAGAAAGAGATTCAGTTTGTTTCTAAACTTGTTCTGAGAGTACAAGTCAGAGTCAGCAATAACCAATTAGCATCCGTACACACGTCATGCCAGCAAAGTGCCCAGCTGACGGCCATCTCAGCTGCTCACAGTCACACAGAGAGATGTTCTAGTTGAAGACACGGTATATCTGGTCCTTTTCAACTTCCTAGGTACTGGCATTTTTTTGCAATGAAGTGTCTAGGGGTCCTGGGTAGGACAGTGCCCTTTGCTGCTTTCAGAGAAAAGATTCTCTGGGTCTGAAACTGATTGCTTGTAGCGATGGTTTGCAACAACTTTGAAGAAAAAAGTATGTGAACACCAATGCTAGGGTGGCCTAAGGCTCACTGGTGTTTCAAATAATACTAGACTTAACCTCGGATAGGGAGGGGGTGTAGATCACTTGGGAGAGTGCTACTGTGTGCTCTCTGAGGCCCTGGGTTTGAATCCTAGCTCTGCAAAAATGGGAGAAGGATGTGGCAACCCATTCTTGAAGCAGTCCTGAAACAGCCATTGAAAGCCCTATGAATAGCAGAGAAGCACTGACAGTGCGGGGCAGGGCACAGTGTCTGGGAGTGTTTTGTTCTGTTGTACAGAGTTGCTAGGAGTCAGACCCCCCTCAATAGCTCCCAACAATGACAGCAACCTCAGATAAGGGGGAGGCATCATTCTAGGCAGGTAAAAAGATAATGCAGACATATCGCCCACCATCTACCCAACCTCGGGATCCACTCAGGATCCACTTCTTCCCCAGAGTGTCTCCAACCCTGCCAGATCCCAGGGGCTTTTTTCTCCTGGGAGCTGCAGCAGCAGGTATGGGCTGCAGTGGAATTTCCTGAGGACTTTTTTTGCCATGTTGCATTCTTATTGTATATAAAACTATGGTGAGCACAGTCATTGCTTTTAATCATTTGGGGGAGAAATTAGTAAGATAGATAAATCTATCTATCTATCTATCTATCTATCTATCTATCTATCTACCTACCTACCTACCTACCTACCTACCTACCTACCTACCTACCTACCTATCTATCTATTGACAAGCTCTGGCCATGCAGCCCAGGCTGGCCTTGAACTTGCAATGCTCCTTCCTCAGCATCCCCCGTGCTGGGATTACAGTGTGTGCCCCTGCACCTGGCTAAGTTGCTATTTTTGCCGTAAGGGTAACGTTGGCTGGGTTCTTACTTCCTGCCAGTGGCCATCATGAGCACTGTGCAGGTTCTCCTCCGAGTCTTCACTGAGTCCTGGGAAGCAGGAATTGTCATCAGCTCCATTTCTCAAAGACGAGGCTGCAAGGTCACGAGCTTAAGCATCTTACCCAACGCTGCGGGGAGCTGGAAAGCTCCCAGCTCCCAGGTAGTTGACCCTTGTCTCTTGCCAGTGCTTCTGGGATGGAACATGACTTGACCTGCCTGTGCGATCCCCACATCTGACCGCAGCAGTGTGGCTTGGCACTTAACTGTACTGGACTGAACTTTGAAAAACTTGTTTCATGCTATCATCCTACTAACTGCTAAATCATCTCAGGCCTAGGGCTTGTGTTGCAGTTTTATGGGTCTTCTTCTATTTCAAAATAATTTTCGTTCTGTAATAACTACTTGTTGATTTCTGTCTTCTGAGTAGGAGTCATGAAGTGCTAGATACATAAATAGGAGCCTGTCCGAGGTCACAGCTGTAGAGAGGCCTACAGTTTCAGCAGTGGCTTCGAGAAGGAAGATAACAGGAAACTGTGAAGGGGTTGCTCTGCAGTACCTGGAGCCTTTCTACCGGCAGATGGAGGTGTGACTGGGCAGTGCTGATGAACAGCTGCATGCACACACCTCGCGGTGTGAAACACGCTACCTGGGGAGGCTCCTGAGCACCGGTGCTGCTTCAGTTCTATTTCAGAGCCAGCCTGGCTTTCCTCCTGCCTTCTGAAGGCCGGCCCTCCTCCCTGGGCTGCCTGCTCCCCAGCAGCATTGCTGTCACGGAGCAAACAGCGCCTCTCAAGGGGATGTGAGCAGCTGCAGAATGGCTTGAGGACCCAGGCAGTCATCTCATTCTTTGTTTCTGCCTTGAATTTTCCTTCACCTTGTGTTGCTGAACCGTCTTTCTCCTTGTTTACAACAGACAAGGCTGGTCTGAAGGCTACATGTCCTAAGTCAGGTGCGAGTGGGCTGGTTCCTCCCGGGGCCCCTAGGCAGCCCTGGCCCAGGCCTCTCCCTGCCCCAGGATTGCAGAAATCCCCAGTGCTCCTGGGCTTATAGAAGCCTCGCCCCAGGCTCTGCTTCTGTGATCACATGGCCTTCTTCTGTATCTTTGTGAACTTTTTGAAAGCTTATCCTTGTAGGATTCAAATCAATTAAAAATGATCGGGTCTCTGGAATTAGGGGATTTTGTACATTTGGGGTCCACAGAATAAAAGCCCCCAAAGTTGTTCACATCCTAATCACAGAGTCTATGAATATGTTGCCTCCCAACAAATGAGCATTTGAAGTCTATTATCAAGATTTGCTTCACAGTTTTTAGCTGTCCTGTGTGGCAATACTGACAGACTGCTTATTTTCCTGAGGTGATGGGAAGGGAGCTGCATGTTGGCAGAGCGAGTGCTGAGCTCAGCATGCATGGGCCATGCTCGTAAGATGGATCATCATCAGACTCTACCCCACAGGCAGGTGACATGCAACTGCTGTGGATTTCCTCGTGTTAGACTCTAGCACAGAGTGAACATTTGGTTCTGATGAGGCCTGATAGTCTTTTATTGTGCCTTTGGTGTTGAATCAAAGAACTCTTTGTCTGAACCAACGTCATGAAGATTCTTCTCTTGTGTTTCTTAGGGCTTTATACTTTTATATTTGGTTCATGATCCATTTGGAGGTGACTCTTATACACTGGGTGAGGGACACACTGAGGCTCCATTTCTGGCTTATGACTGTCCACTCATTCCAGCACTACTCATCAAAAAGACTGCGTTTCTTTACTGAGTTGCCTTTGCACCATGTCACAACACATGTGCCATGTCTTGGTAGGTATCTTCCTGGACAGTCCCTTCTGCTCCACTGTCCTTGTTGATCCCACATCACTGAAGCTTTAAAGGACAAATTCCTATCAGGTAGAGCCAGTCCTCCAGCTTTGCTCCTCTCTTCAAAATTATTTTGTCTTTACCAGTTCCTTGACTTTCCCATATAAATCTTAGAATTGGTTTGTCTGTATCTTCAAAGATTCTCTGGATTGGGAATATATCATATATATATACATATATACATATATATACACACACGTGTGTGTTTGTGTGTGCGCGCGTGTGTGTGTGTGTGTGTGTGTATGATTTGCGGGAGGTGTGACATCTATAACTATCTCGAGTGCTTTGATCCATGAACATAGTATGTCTCTATGTGGTTATTTGATTTTTAAAATCAGTATTCCATAGTTTTTATCATACAGATCCTGCACATACTTTATTAGATTCATACTTAAATATTTTAGTGTTGACCTTGTATCCCAACAACTTGTTAAACTCAGTTACCAGCTCCAAGAGCTTTCTAGCAGATTTCTTGCAATTGTTTCCATAGACAACCATGTCACATATGAGGAGAGGTAGTTTTATTCCTTCCTTTCTAACCTAAGGCCTTTTATTTATTTTCTTGCTGCATTGTACTTTGTGCTTTGTTCATTCACTTGGGTGACTGAGCGTCCTAGGTTCTGCTCTCCAGGCAAGGATTCCAGCCTGAACATTAGAAGTTTACTAAATAAAGTGTTTGACTTTTTGCATCCAGGTGTTTCAATGTGTGACTAGTGGAGAACACTGGCCGGACAGTGATCAGGGGTGCACAGGCATCGTGGAGGGGTCTTGTGTAAGTCCACAGTAAATGCTAAATCCTCTGTATCAATTTTTCTGGACTGCTCAAAGTCCAGAAGAACAGACTAGATATAGAATCAAGTATAGATATGTATCTTTACAAAGATAAACAACACTTTTCTTCTGAAACATGAGAGAAGAAAGAGCTGGTTAATGAAGACACAGATACTCTGAACTGGAAAGGAAACAATTCATTCACCAAAGCTAGAGTTATAAACTATAGATTTCATGCAACTAAAAATAGTAGTAGTAGGGTGGAATGGTGCACGCCTGTCATCCCAGCGACTAAGGAGGTGGAGGCAGGAGGGGCATAAGTTACAGGCCAGACACAGCATGGGTAAATTAATGAGACCCTGTTTCAAGATAAAAATAAAATAAACAATGGGCTGGGGCTGCATCTCAGTGGTAGAGCACTTGCAAAGTATATGTGAAGCCCTGGGTTCAGGCCTCAATACTATTAAAAAAAAAAAAAAAGAAAGTAATCCCCAAATGACACCCACTCAAATGGCCCTATTTTTATTATTATTATTTTAAGAATTTCAACTTTTCATACTTCGTGACTTTAAGTACAAATCTCTTAAACCTCTGGTAACAGAGCTGTCATGTTAGGTGGTGAAACAGGGAAAAGACTAGTGAGCCTTTCTCAAAAACACATCTGTAGTTTGTTTGCATGGTGTAACTCTACTGGCCTAAATTAAGGTGGTATTGATCCATTACATTCGTAGGGGAGGAGAAGAAAGGATGAATGAAAAAAGTAACAAAGTAACAAATGACAGTGCTCTCATGAGAGAGCAATGGTTTGGAGTGACCTTAGGTTGAGGATCAAAATGAACATTGTTGTTAGGGGCTGTCCAGTCATGTCCGACTCATAGCAACCCTCATGGGGTTTTCAATGGCAGATTGTTTCGGGATTGCCTTGGGAGTGGGTTGCCTCATCCTTCTCCCATTTTTGTGGTGCTGGGAATTGAACTTGGGACCTCAGAGACTGCAGAGCGGCGCTCTACCAATTGAGCTAAATCCCAGCCCCCAAAATAAACATACAACAAATAATAGACCATTTCAATTTTTATGAATGATGACAATGGTGATATATTTTTAAAGACTACCTTTAAGGCAGAGAAGGGAAAACAATATTACAGATAGATGTGTGCAAGATGAAGCATATCCAAATGGAATTAAAGGAACATGTTTCATCCTAAGTAAATCCATCTGTAAAAACAACCACTGGATTCTTTTGGCTTTTCCAACCATCACTAGCATAGGTCACATTATTTTTCGGTCAGACACAGAGCAACGTTCACTTGAGTGTGAGAAACCGGCACTTTGTGTTTTCAGTCCAAGTCTGCTCTGATCCCATTCCTGCCAGGGGCTGAGAGCTTGTCCTGCCCTCCAGTGTCACCCTGTTCCTCTTTCCCTTGAGGCTCGGTAGGTATGGCTGAAGGAAGGGAGCGTTCTCTGCTCCCAGGGACCCAAGCGTGTGGACCCACAGGGCATACCCAGGCGTGACTTCCTGGTCACCAGCTCGGGGTGAGGAGACCTACCAAAGTCTCCTGTTTGAAAACGTGATTCAAGCACAGGACTTACCCACTCGTAAGAAAGAATCCAGCAGCCGCGCGCGATCCCCAGCAGCACGTTAAGGGTGCGGAGGGGCTTTCCGGCCAGGACGTGAGTGGTGGTGGCGCAGACCTCGGGTGCAATCGCGAAGCCTCTCAGTTTCTTCACCACTTGGATGATGACGTTCTGCTTCCTACCACACAGGAAAACAGGTCAGCCGAGCCTGTTTGCTGCACGTGAACACCAAGGGGCTAATTCTGAGTCACAATCAAAAAACGAGAAAGCTAAACCCTAAACTGACTTCCTTAGAGTGCTCACATCTTAACGTCTTTACAATCACTGACATGAAATTTAGGGAAATGAGAGATCTTCAGATCGCAGCTCCATTTCATCCCCATTAGTGGCCGAGGAAAGAAGCCCCTGGGCTGTGCCTGGCTCTCCAGGGTCTCCAGGCTGCGTGGGACAGAGCCAGCATCAGGACCAAAGCCCGGGTACTGGCCCCATGCTCTTCCCTTCACACCAGTCATTTACTTCCCAGGCACATGTGAATCAGTGTGTGCCTGCTCAGAACCTAAATTCTTATTTGCTTATTTTATCTGTAAAATATAACATTTTTTCGAGTGTCAAGCACATAGTTTTTCTACTAAGAAAGAAAAAACATGTTTTAAGTTATACCATTATATCAAATCTTAGGACAAATCTGATAAGAGGCTCCTTAATTCCACAAAGCTCACTATCATCCTCCAGCCTGCGGTTCTCTTAATGCCTTACGTGTCCTTTTGTTTTGCTTTTTAAGGGGTTCTTTCTGCCTGACTTCCTGAGCGAACAGTCCTCAGTCCTGCTCTCTCCTTCTCACACCCTTCCTTTGGGTCCAGTGCCCTGCTGCTCTCTCTCCCAGCAAGGCCCGGCAAGTGGGAAGCATCGGACAGGCTTCTAAGTGGCCCTGCTACAGACTCGATGGGTTAAGAAATAAGCGGCTCTCCCTCCACAAGCAATATTGTGAGGGGCAGAGGCCACTACTACCCACGCCGTACAGGGCTCCTCCTCCCACATTATGGTGTTTTGCATTTTATCTGTGGTGATCCTGGGTATGTCCGTCTCAAAGGCTCAGGCTCTTTGCTTGTGAGATAAAGGGCTGAGCTGTTATCTTTGTTTTTAATTCTTACAGCTCTGTAGGGAAGAGGATGAGTGGATTGAGATCTGACTCCATCATCACTCAAACCAGAGAAGCTATGCTTATTAGGGTCATGAAAAATATTAAATTTAGAAAAGAGTAAAGGTAGAAAGGGCAAACGAAAGCTAAAACAAAAGGAAAAGGAAGCAAGAACCTCTAACAAGATCTCAAGAATTCTTCATTTCTGAATATCTGATTTTCTGCATTCCAAGTCTGGCAGCTACCAGCAGTTTCTTGGCTGTGCTAATTAGTAACAACTGTCTTTTTCAGACATAGCTAACCAATGTGAAATCAGCATGTCCAGGTCTTATGTTTAAGATACATAAGAAGTCTGAGATAAAAGGGAATTAGGTGAGAATTTGGTCTAAATGAAAAGTTTCCTTTTTCAACACCCTAATGAGAAAACTCATTATTAATGCTTGGTTTTTATAAATTCAGGGAACAAATGTAAACTTTAAAAATATCATACTCATAAATAATAATTCTGTATTAGACGTTTAAATGTTCAATATATTTCATAATACATTTACAAAAATTGTGAGTGAATTTTTCAGGACATAATGTATGGGGTTTACAGTATCAATGCTTTTACTTCCATGCTGTGGGCAGGGAAAGGGGCCTGCTCCAGAAAGTGGGCTAAACACAATTCTTTCTGCAGTACATTTTTCACTAACATGCCCCAGTGTTTTGATGAATGTCTTAAAACCTCAAAACCTGTGATGATATAAAATAATGTGGTTTTCCCCTTTAAGCAGGAATTCAAAATCTGTTGCAGAGAACATAGTACCGTATTTTTGTTGGATGTTCTTTATTGTGCTAAATGTTTAAGGAAGACGATAAGGGTATGCCAGCAAGCCATTAACCCTTCCACAAGATGTGTAGATAGCTGCTTTAAAAGGGGTGTAGAAAGCTGTCTACACACTATTTCTTTAAGATGTTTAAGGAAAATGTTTCAGCTGGCATTGTTCCGTTTACTGAACAGCCATGGGGTTAGTGGTGGACAAACAAAGCCATTAGGAGTTAAGCAGTCAAAATGAACGGGAACAATAGTCCAAAACCCATTAATGCTATCTAACAATTTTAAATTTTCAATGATTCTCTAACTCAGATATTAATTATATCAAGTAAAAGGGATACAAGGAAGACCTATGAATTGCCTAAAAGCTCAGAGAACTACAATGCATAAGAGAAAAGGCTACATTTTATACTAAATAGAAAGTTATCCAAACAAGTACTTACTCAGATGGCATGCTTGTCATGACTAATGTTCTTGTTGGCTACAGATGTCAAAAAAGAAGGAACAAAAAACAGTCAAAAACATAAAAAATATTTTTCCCACAGAAACAAACTTCAGTAAGCTTATTGAAAAGTTACATCACTTAAAAATAAAGATTTAAGCATATATCAAAGAAAAAAAAAACCTTTGCCAGGTGCGGTGGCACACGCCTGTAATCTCAGCGGCTGGGGAGGCAGAGGCAGGAGGATCGCAAGTTCGAGACCAAAGGCAGTCTGCGTAACTTAGCCAGACCCTGTCTCAAAAAGTAAAAAAAAATGGGCTGAGGGTGCAGCTCAGTGGTCCAGCACTTGCAAAGCATGCAAGCGCAAGGCCCTGGGTTCAACCCCCAGTACCGCAAAAAAAAAAAAAAAAAGAAAGAAAAAAAAACTTTATATATTCCTAGAAAAAACAGGCCATGAGATAGAAATTTAGTTACTACTCCAAAACCAACCCAAATATTCCAGACATGAGGTAGAAGGGCGAAAACCCCACTTCCCTGCAGAAGTCTGTCCTGACAGTTAGCTAGCAGACCTCCAATTGTCTCAATGTATGGACTTTGTGGTTGAGACAGGTAAGAATGGCATCTGTGCAGGTTTGCCCACTTTTCCTAAGGCTACGGACAACCGTCTCTTCATTCCAGATCTCTGTGTACAACCCTGCCTATGCTCTGTGGCAGGGGTCAAGCAAGTCTCACACACAAGGAGGAAGAGACCTTTATTGGGATGGCATCTGCTACGACCTAGAATCGCATGTATTTGCCTAAACAAAAGTTTCTGCTGCTGTTTTGTGTTGTCTAGTTTCATTTTCAGACAAGGTCTCAATCACGTGGGCCAGGCCAGCCTGGAACTTGCCATGTATCCCAGGCTGGCTTTGAACTCACCATCTTCTCCTGCCTCAGCCACCTGAATGCTGGATTGCAGGTGTGTGCTACCACGCCTGGCCAATCCAAAAAGTGTAAGTACTTTTTTACTCAGTAAGCAATGCATGCTGACTGTGGAAATATGCTTGGAGACAGGAACACCCCGCAGTTCTGCCAGCCAGAAATGATCACTTAGCAATTTAGCGAAGTATTCAGCTAAATGCGCGTGACATGGGAGCGGGAATGGCGCGGTGTGTATGCATGCACGTGCACTTGCTGGATGAATTCGCATTATTCATATACTTCTGCAATTCATGTCAACTACTTCAAATGCAACGAACTGCATAAAATAATCATTACCACCGCACACTACCTCACGTCTTGAATGGCCAATGTGCAGTAAGTGAGGAGAAACAAATTTGAGGCATTCAAAAGACCGCAGGCGGCCATAACTGATGGACTCGAAGGGGCCTGTGTACTACATATTTGAGAAATTGGAGAAGGAAGAGGAAAGAAGGAATATGAATCAAAAAGACGTTTGAAAGAAGAGCTCTAAGGGACAGAGAAGCTGACAGATGGCTGCCTCCTTGTCCCTTTAGCTATGCCTCCGGAATATTCCACCATTAGCTCCTCTGCACTTTTTTTTTTTTTGGTGGTACTGGGGGTTGAACCCAGGGCCTCGCTCCTGCATGCTCTGCAAGTGCTGGACCATTGAGCTCCACCCTCAGCCCATTTTTTTTACTTTTTGAGACAGGGTCTCACTAAGTTACGCAGACTGCCTCTGGTCTCAAACTCGCGATCCTCCCATCTCCGCCTCCCGAGCCGCTGGGCTGACAGGTGTGTGCCACCGCTCCCTGCTGTTCCTCTGCACTTCTGATACCACATGTGGAATGAAGACTGCCCAACTCCCTGGGCATCGTCTGCAGATGAGGCCTGTTCATGGGCGTCTAATCATCCAGCAAGATTCTGCCTGAAACCTACTGTTGCTCTTCAATGCCAATGTTGAGGAAACGCTGCATAGCCCCGAGGAGTTCTGTGGAACTACCGACTGAAGCGTGGAGGTTCCACATGTGGAAGGTGCTTCCACGTGTGGAAGGTACATCTCCAGGACCACAGGGAGCACAAGAAAGTGGAGAGGAGGCCGACTCGACTGTGACTGGAGTTACCTGATGCCAAATATCCTCCCTACACCTCCGCCTGCCCCCACTGCTGCTCTTTCTCACTCACTCCCTAAGCGGTGGCCAGGAAGCTTTAAATATCAACAATGTCAGCACATAGCTGACGGTTCCCAGCTTTGTACCTCTAGCCCAGACCCATTCCAGACTCAAATATTCTGCCTACTTGGATTCTCTGCTGGTGGTCTAATGAGGATCTTAAATTTAACATGCCCAAAACTAAAATGCTGTGCTAGCCAGGCAATTAGAACAACAACAAAAAAAGAAATCAATGAGATCCAAATTAGAAAAGAAGTAGTAAAGCTGTCTTTATTCACAATGGAGGTGAGTTTATATGCAGAAAACCTTTTAAAAAATTCAGAAAATAATGAGAATAAATAATTAAGTTCAAAAAAGATGCAGGATATAAAATCACCACACAAAATCAGTTGTATTTCTCCAAATTAGTAATGATCAACCTGAAAAGGTAATTAAGAAGAACAGTCCTGTTTCTAAGAGCATCGGAAAGAATAAACTACTTAGGAATAAATTTAGTCAAGGACGCACAATATTTGCACATTGAAAATGTTAAAATGTTGCTAAAACTGATTAAAGACAACCTAAGTAAACAGGGGCTGGGATTTAGCTCAGTTGGTAGAGCACTGCTCTGCAGTCTCTGAGGTCCTGGGTTCTATTCCCAGCACTGCAAAAATGGGAGAAGGATGTGGCAACCCACTTCCAAGGCAATCCCAAAACAATCAGCCATTGAAAACCCTATGAGGGTGGCTATGAGTCAGATGCCACTAGATGACACCTAACAACAACAACAACAACAACAACAACAACAACAACAAATAAACAGGAAGTCTTCCCATATCGATGTGTCAAAAGACAATATTGTTAAGATGTCAGTACTGCTTCAAGTCATCTATAAATTCAATGTAATTCCTATCAAAATCCCAATGCTGTTTTTTTTGCTGCTGCTGTTGTGAGAATGGAAATACCCATTCCAAAATCCATATGGAATGTGACTATTTGGGAAAATATTAAACAAAAAAAAAGTGGGAGGACTCCCAAAGTTGGACAATTCTCAATTTAAAACTTACTACAAAGTTATATGATCAAAACCATATGGTATAGGTCTCAGGATAGATTTTCAGATCAGTGGAATAGAATTTAAAGTCCAGAAATGATTTCATCTAAGGTCAATTAATTGTTGATAAGGATGCCAAGTGTACTCAATGGAAAAAGAACAGTGTCTTCCGCAAATGGGGGTGGGGAACCTGGATAGCCATGTGGAAAAGAATGACCCTAGATCTTTATCTTATATCACCTATAAAAATTAACTCAAAGTAGATCAAATACCTAGATTTAGGAGTGAAAACTACAAAATTTTTAGAAGAAAAGTAATGGGGAAATATGACACTGTATTTAGCAATGGTTCTTTAAATATGGCACCAAAAGCTCAGGCAAAGAAAAAAGTAAACAACTTTGGATTTATCAAAATTAAATATTTTATGCATCCAGGACTACTACTAGGAGAGTGGAAATATAACCCACAGAATGGGAGAAAATCTTTCCCAATCATACATCTGATATGCATTTCATATACAGAATTATGTATTTAAAAACTTCTAACACCCGGGTGTCCGATCCCGCTTGATCTCGGAAGCTAAGTAGGGTTGGCCCGGATAGTTCTTGAATGGGAGACCACCTGGAAATACCAGGTGCTACAGGCGAGGGAGAAGGACCCAACAGCCCACTGCTGAAATAATCTGCTATTGAAGAACCTGTGAATAGCAGAGATGCACTGATAATAGTGCCGGGCATGACACAGTGTTGAGTATTGTTTTGTGTGTTATATAGGGTTGCTGTGAGTCAGACCCAACTTAACAGCACTTAACAAGAAAAATTCAGTAAAAAAAAGACTAAAACCCTGATTTGAAAAGGAAGCAAATAACGTGAGTGGACATTTCTCCAAAGAAAATGAACAATGGCCAGTAAACACAAGAAGACGTTATATATCACTTGTTGTTGTTAGGTGCTGTTGAATCAGGTCCAACCCACAGAAACCCTATGTATAACAGAACAAAACACTACCCAACACTGGGCCATGCACATGATATTTTTATTTTTGAGCCCAATGTTGCAGTCACTGTGTTTCTTCTTATTTTGAGTCATGCCACATCAGCCAAAGGAGGTCTGAGGGGCTTTCCCACCATTAATGTCAACTCTACTTGGAGGAAGCAACTCTTCCCCATCTGTTTCTTGAATACCTTCCAGTCTGGGGGTGGGGGGCTCATTTTTCAGCACTATATTTGACAGTGATTCTCTGTTATTCATAGGATTTTCAATGGCTAATTATTTTAGGAGTGGGCTGCCAGGTCCTTTTCCCTAGTCTGTCTTAGTCTGGAAGCTCCCCAGAACCCTGTCCATCATGGGTGGCTCTGCTGGTATCTGAAATACTGGTGTCACAGCTTTCAGCATCACAGCAACATGCAAGCCCCCACAGCACGACAAGCTGACAGACCCATGGGGGGTTTTGTGTGTGTGTGTACACACACACACACATATACATATACATATACATGTCTGCATTGGTACCACTGTGGTGTCCAATCCCATCAGATCTCAGAAGCTAAGCAGGGTTGGGCCTGGTTAGTACTTGGTACTGGGATAGGAGACCGTATGAGAACACCAGGTGCTGCAGGCTTGGGAGAAGGACCCAGCAACCCACTCCCAAAAAACAATCTGCCATTGAAAAGCCTATGAATAGCAGAAAATATATGTACACCTAACAACAAGGGCATCTAACAACACAACATATATATTACTAGTAATTGGAATTCAAATCAAAACCTCAATGAGAGAATACTTACACCTAGGAGGCTGGCTGTATAAAAACAAAAAGAAGAGAAAATACCAAGTGTTGGAGAGGTCACAGCAGAAGACACTTTGGTAGTTTCTCAAAAACTGAAAGCTAGAACTATCATGTTGTTGTTGTTGTTATTGTTGTTGTTAGGTGCCGTCGAGTCGTGTCCGACTCATACCGACCTTCACAGGGTTTTCAATGGCAGATTGTTTTTTTGGGATTGCCTTGGGAGTGGGTTGCCACGTCCTTCTCCCATTTTTGCAGAGCTGGGAATCGAACTCAGGACCTCAGAGACTGCAGAGCGGCACTCTACCAAGTAAGCTAAATCCCAGCCCCAGAACTACCATATGATCAGCAACTCTGTTCCTAGATATGTAAGAGAAAGAACTGAAAACTGCGACTCAGATCCTCATACACACATTTCCCCTGGAGCACAACTCCCGACAGCCAGCAGGTGCAAACAGCCTGTCTCATGTTGCTATAACACGAGACTGGGTAAATCACAAAGAGAAGCGATCTGCCTCACCCAGTTCTGGCGAGGGCCTGGATGCTGTGCCGTCCACAGCAGAAGACAGAAGGGTGAGGGAGCAAGAGAGAGAGCCCAGCTCACTCCTACAACAAACCCCTTCTTCTGAGCCAGGTCACACTCCCATGGTGACAACAGCAATCCCTTCATAAGGCCAGAGGCCATGATCTCACTTCCTCTTCTAAGTCTCCCTCTCAACACTGCTGCTTTGGGGATTAGGTTTGCCACATGTAAACTCTGGGGGGCACATTCGAGTCCCAGCACAACCCAATGTCCATCAACAGGTGAACAACTGGACAAAAGGAGACATATACATCCAGGGGAATCCCAGGCTGAGGAAAGGAAATGTTTTCACGGGGAAACTCCAAAGCTCAAACAGGAAAAACATACACAGCCATAAAAAGGGATGAAGTACAGGCACCTTCTACAACAGGGATGAACCTCAAAAATATTATGGTAAGTGAAAAAAGCCAGACAAAAAAGGACAGATATAGTATGTTTCCACTTATATGAGATATCTAGAATGAGCAATTCATTAGAGGCAGAAAGTAGATTAGAGGTTATCAAGAGCCAGGGGTGTGTTGGGGGAGGGGGATTATTAATGAGTTGTTGTTTGTTGTTAGTTGCCATGGAGTCGGTATCCGACTCATAGTGAGCCTCATAGGGTTCTCCATGGCTGACTGTTTCGGGATTGCCTTGGGAGTGGTTTGCCAGGTCCTTCTCCCATTTTTGCAGTGCTGGGAATTAAACTTGGACCTCAGAGACTGCAGCGCAGTGCTCTACCAACTAAGCTAACCTCTAATTTGGATTAAAGGGAAGGCTTTGAAAATAGATGGTGGTGATGGTTACCCAACATTGTGAATATAACAGATGGCATTGAATTGTATGCTTAAAATAGCACCTTCCCAGGGAGCATGCCTACTGATCATCTCCCTAAAACTGGAGGCTACACCAGACTGCCCTTCTTTTAGGCTGCTCCTTAGCATTACCACACTGTGTGCTTTGTGCAGTCATCTCTCTTATTGTCTCTTTGCCCCTCCTTCACAAAGAATGTGAGTTCTATGAAGGCAGAAGCTTTATTTGCTTTATTATTTCATCTTTTAGCACCTACAACAGTGTCTGGAAGACAACTGTTGTGGTTGTTAGGTGCCATCGAGTCGTGTCTGACTCACAGCGACCCTCATAGGGTTTTCAATGGCTGACTGTTTCGGGATTGCCTTGGGAGTGGATTGCCAGGCTCTTCTCCCATAGAAGACAATCCACTCTCAAAAAATATTTGTTAAATATCTATTATTAATGGAGAAACACAAAATGAGAAATAAAAGTTGGAATCTATTTACCTCTATACTCTCGCATACTACTTTAGACACACACAGATATTTCATATTGTCTATTAAGCTATTCTACTAAGGTCTTACCTATTAGTACATTCAAGCAAAGAGAACCATGACAATTCCAAGTCGACTGGAAGCTTGGTAGCACATTAAATCCCAGGTTGAGGGAGAGGAGTTATTTTTATATGGAAATTCCACACCCAAAATAGGGAAAATATATATAAGGCAAGAAAACAATGGAAAAAGAATATCATATTTGCATATCCCTTTACCTTGCAGATGTCTAATAAGGAATTTAGAAGACCGAAGGCTCATTTATGTTGTCCAGCTACAGAATCTAAAGAGGCAAGTGTCCTTTAATGTACAGTGTTAACTGATGCCCAAAGAGACGGTTCATGCTAGGGCCGTGTGGCAAATGGGCTCTAGTCTGAAGCGTGATGATGGAATAAAAAGAGCAATGTATAATAAAGCAAGTATACCCGATTCTCTGCTCTATCAGTTAGGGATTTGAGAATATATCCTGTATGATTCTTTTGATTAGTCAAGGAACCTCCTAAGAATATGACAGCTATTGATGCCTGCATCTACTTGGAACTGAAATGAAAAAATGAGATAGTTAATGGATTGAGAAATAGACATATAAGAAAGAAAATAAAGCCAGAAAAGGAACAGTTGTAAAAGTCAAGTCTGGAGAGGAAAACTGTGAAATACTTGGCAGTGGTTGCCACGGACATCTTTCAAGGTTATCAGACTCTGCGAAGTTTATGCTTGTTATTGTCTTTGAGCTATTTTACAGCTCTGTAAGTTGTAAAACTGATACTGACGTGAATTTCCTGTCTACAGAAATGTGAAATCTGCCCAGCAGAGATTTAATTCATTGCCCTCTACTATAGTTTGGATCTTAAATGGCCTGCAAAGGCCTGTGGGATGAAGTTTTGGTCACCATGGTGGTAATATTGGAGGTAGGAGAATCTTTAAGTGGGGCTGGGATTTAGCTCAGTTGGTAGAGCGCTGTGCTGCAGTCTCTGAGGTCCCAAGTTCAATTCCCAGCACTACAAAAATGGGAGCTGGACCTGGCAATCCACTCCCAAGGCAATCCCGAAACAGCCATGGAAAACCCCTATGAGGGTCGCTATGAGTCGGATACCGACTCGAAGGCACCTAACAACAACAACAAGAAGAATCTTTAAGAGGAGGAGCCTAGTGGCCTTTAGGTCACTGTGGGTGCCCCTTTGAATAGGGGGTGTAGAACCCCATCTGCTCCTCACTTTCTTTTGCTTCCCAGCCACGATGTGAGCAGCTTTGCTTTGCCACAAGCTCCTCCCAGCCCGTGTTGCCACCAGCAGCGGGGCGATGGATCACGCCATGGAACCTCCAAATCTGTGAGGCGAGATAAACACTTCCTTTTGTAAGTTGATAACGCAGGTATTTTGTTACAGTGAAGTGCAGCTGACTAATACCCTCTCCCACTGGAGAGGAAGCTAAATTGGGATTTATTAGCAAAGCTATTTCCATACTCCTAACAGTCACCATCAACCTAAAAGGCAAGTTGAGGTACACCAGATGTGAGAACAGAGTTTGTTGAAGCTAAAATGAGGATGGCTAGCAGGAAAAAAACACAAATTCTAGTTGCCCAGAGTAAGTGCTCCCAAAATAGCATCTAATGAGTCTGGTTTCATAGACTTAAAAAAAAAGAAAAGAAAAGAGCATGAAAGAGGTTACAGAAAACAGGTTCACAAGAATAGCAGGAGATAGTGAGTGGCCATCAGTGACTTACTGTCCCAGGAATGAACTGTGACAAGCAGCAGCAAGGTATCGTCCACGGTATTTATCATTCTAATGGCGTCAGTACACCTCCAAGGAAGTCAGAGGAAGTAGAGAACTGCTGAAATACCCCAGATCATGAGACCAGGGCACCCAGGAAGGTGTGACCACCGTCCCACGGCTCATGTCTGCGGGCCTCACAGAGGGCTGAGGCCTTCACTCTCCGTGTGTCTGCCCTTTCAGTCCTGCCATGAACAGGACACAAGGGCTTCCTGGTCCCCTCATAAATGAATGAGCCAAACAGAATCTTCAACACCATTCATTTTACATTAGTGAGACAGTCGTGCTTCTACCTTTAAAGAAACATTTTGACAGTTTTGACAGTGTTGCCCTGACATGCCCAATGGGTGCCCAAGGTCAGTGAGGGACGTCAACAGCAGGTAAGAGCACCCGCAGGCTGTTGGGGCTCAGGCTCAGGCACCTCCGCCAACGACTGCCAGAGGTGAATCCCCAGAACTTCGCTGCCTCTCTGGTTTTCTAACTTCAATTTTCCTCTCTACTAGCTTTTGGTTTGCTTTGTTTCATTTATTGGTAAACTGCTCCCCATTAGAGAATGCAATGCTTGGGAATTTGGTCATGGAGTCTGATCATTTTTGTTCTATGTAAACGAACTAGTTTGTTAGTCTATCTTGTACGTAATTCTGAAATTAGATTAAATCTGCACCTTGCATCTTTATGTAGTGGACTGCAATCTAACTTAGTGCACAATCTCACTGAAAGACTAATTAAGGGGTGAACACTTGTAACAAATAGCTGAGTCCCAGCACAGCACAGCAGCCAGGCTGCAGCGGTTTATAGGTGGCCACCTGATCAGACCTTGTTCAGATAAGGCAGACGCCACACTATAATCGGGCTGGGATTTAGCTCAGTTGGTAGAGCGCTGCGCTGCAGTCTCTGAGGTCCCAAGTTCAATTCCCAGCACCGCAAAAATGGGAGAAGGACCTGGCAATCCACTCCCAAGGAAATCCCGAAACAGCCATTGAAAACCCTATGAGGGTCGCTATGAGTCGGATACCGACTCGACGGCACCTAACAACAACAACAACAACAACACTATAATCAGTCTGGCTGAAATGCACTCACTCCCAGTTTCTGGCCACAGAGGCTGCCTGCCTGGGCTGCAGAGCAGAACTCTCTGAGCCTCCTCTGGTTCAGAGTGCTGCCCAATTTGCAAATTGCTCTTTGCTCGATTAAACTATGCCAACTTTAACTTAGCTAAAGCTTTAATAGTTTAACAGTGTCAGAAATGGGATCCAGGGGTAGATCTCCCACCAGTGATCCCCAGCATCACTGAGTGACCAAGTAAAAGTACCTGCTGGGGCCCACTGAGCCCAAGGAGCTCTCCCAGTGCTTGGGATCAAGGGTTAGTCCTTCCCCAGTTTCAAGTCCCACAGACTTGTGTTTTCAGCTCTCTGGGTTTATTTGAGCAATGTTTAGACTGGACAGGGTCCAGGATTGGATTATGTCCAATAAGCATCTGAGCTGGATCCAGTTAGAGGCCTTAGATGTTTGAGGGCTCAGACAGAAACTGGACCGGGTTCAGTAGGTAGGGAACGGTATGAGAACCGGGGAGCGGCAGTTCCTCTGAACCCAAGGAGTTTGGAATGCCTCCCTCCATCTCAGAATCTGTTCTTTTGGAGAGCAATAGGTGAATCTTCCCTCAAGACACAGAATTACCACAGCCACACTGGGGAGGAGTTACCCTAAACAAATACGCTCACTTGTGGGGTGCTTTGGAGGGGTTTAGGGAGAGAAAGGAACCCTAAATGCCTCAGAAACAATGGAGGCATTTTGGATGGCATGCAGAAACTTCTAAAAGACAACAAGAACCAACTAATGACAGAATATTTACACTGGCTAGAGACTCCAACCATACCTCCTTTCATCTTTACCTACTTCTGCCTACTCAGAGATTACTAATCTTTTTGCTCAGTTGCTTTCTCAGCTAAGAGATGGCAGGGGAATCGTCTACAGAAGGTGGACCCTCAGCTCAGTGGGCTCTGCTTCTTGAACCTCCGTTATGCTTTGGCAAAAATCTTAAGGCTCAAATGAGAAAGGTGTTTCAGGTTGGCGTTGAAGGTGCTTTGTCTGCCGTGTTAATGGGCTCCATTGTGAACTCCGTATTTTAGCTGAAAAACACAAACTGGGTAGAAAGTTGTCCTCCTGTCCTAATCCTTTCCCTTTCCCAATGAAAAAAAAAAAAAAGTCAACAGGACAATAATTGGTGGATGGTTCTAGCTAAAGTTTACATTCCAGCAAAAACAAACAAACAAACAAAACACCAGAACTGTTGGGCTTATGAAAATAAGCCACTTTCTATTTTCCATTGAGGAGATCTCAGTGGCATTCTAGGGACTCACTCTTGGTAGTTGTGGGGTACCAGTAGTATAAAACTAGAAACTAATCCCAAAATTGAGGAAAAGTCTTGGACTTTGTGGCCTGACAGGCCTCCTAGGAGATCAGATTGGGAGAAACCGCACTAGATGCCAACATCCTTCCAAGAGAAACAGTCAATGGCTCACCAGGCACCTTTCAGCTCCTCTCTGCATGGATGGGGACAAGGCTAAGATATCTAGCAGCAGGTTTGCAAATGTCCTCAATGCGGAAGACAAGCTTGAGTTTCCAAGCCATCACATTGCAGACACAGATTGTTGTGGGGCATGCACCTCCTAGTCTGGCCCGGATGTTCACATGGGCAGTGCCACTGTGCACACAGATAACTAAACACAAGTCACTCGGGACCCTTGGGTGAGGGTGCGGACTCCTGTGGCCCTTGGAAATGCCACAGAGGGGAGAAAGGAAAAAGCCTTGGGTGCTTTTGCCTTTTGGGAACAAATGCAGCTCTTCATTGTCTCTCTGCCCTGATGAGGGCTGAGAAAAAACCCAAGCAAGTGCATAGCTATAACAAGTGTTAGCAGCTCTTATACTGCCTCAAGGGCAGTTGCAGCTCTGCTGTCTCTGGCGCTGGGACTGGAGACGGTCCTTGGCTTCGGCCTCTTGGTGCTGGGTCCAAGAGGCTTTCCTTAGCTTGCTTGTAGTCCAGCTTTCCTTGAGAGCGCCATCTAGTTGTCCCGGTCTCAGTGGTCATGAGAGATGCTTCCGCGTTGCTGGTCGAATCCAGAGAGAGTCCTTTCTTCGCTGATGGTCTGTAGCAGAGAGAGTTCTTTCCTTGTCAGTGGTCCCAGCAGAGAGAGTTGTCAATGTCTTGCTGGTTAAGAGAGAGCGAGCTGCTGCATTGCAGTTCCTTATATAGCTTGCCCTGAATGGCCTGAGCCAATCAGCTTTGAGTCCTTTGTTTTCCAATTGCCCTATCGGGTTCAGGGGATTTATGAAAGGTTTGGTACAAATGTCCAATCAAGTTACTTTCACTTTCCCTAGATTTCTAATTTGCAAACCAGATCTTCAAAAGCTGTTTTCCCAGTTTTGGGGTTTTTGCCAATTTTGTCCCAATTTCTTCCTATAGACCGTGACCAGCCAGACTCTAATGCTATTGAACTATGCTGTTGGAACTATGGTTTATTCCACTCTGGTTGGTTTGGTCGACCAGGCTCCTGGCAAGGAGTCCACTTTGATGTTTGAGAATTAGCATCCTGATTGCCCTCCTAGCCATCCCCCGGTGTTCTGTAGCCACCCAAGTCATAGTGTTTATACGCAGCCATCGTGGACTTTGGAATAGTCTTGTTTTGACCAGATCAGTAAGAACATAAAAAATTATTCAATTGATGGGACCCTGACTTGTGAATCCCATACCAAGACCAAGTAAGTCCTTCTCACCGATGACAGAAAGTAGAGTCAACGCTCAAGGTTTTGGTCCATCAAAATTGAAACAATGATCCAATCCTTTCCCATTGCTGCCTCCTCCCAGAAACTCTGAGCCTCTATTTCTTCTTGTGGCACAGAATGCTATGGAAGCTTTGACCATCGGGCACTCTTTTGGGCTCCACAACTTTGTGTGACTTCCACATTCTTGCCCATAAATAAATCTGTATGCTTTTCTCTCCTGTCGATCTGTCCACTGTAACTGTTCTTTCTGCAGACTCAGTTCCAGAGCCCTCGGAGGTGGTGGTGCAGTTCCCATCACGCTTTTACTTAGTGTAGCTGGCATCACGACGCGCTGCTCAGGTGAACAATGGAAGAACCTATGCAAGGTCCCTTCACAGTCAGTTACACAAAGGAATGTATGAAGTACAGGAAATGTGCCCCGCTGCAGACAAGACCATCACTGAAGGAGTCTTCTTGCCGTTCCTACGCTGGGGGTTCTACACCTGACAGGCCGTTTGGCCTCTTTGTCTTATGCCTCTCATCTAAAAGATGACATACAGAATTACTTCCAGTATGCTACATGATTAATAATTCTGCTGAAAGTATTGATATCAAATTTTATAAATTATAACCTTCACAGTATGCAACTACATTAGAATATAAGTCATATGCCAATTTTCTACCTAGATAAGCTTTGCTATGTGAAAGTTTGGGTATTTTATTCAGTTTAGTGAGGGCAACTTGATACTCCCACTCCCAATGAAATCCATGTTGTTCTTGTTAGGTGCCATCAAGTCAGTTTCACCTCATAGTGACCCTAAGTACAAGAGAACCAAGTGCTACCCAGCACTGTGCCATGCACACGATCTTTTTGTTTGAGCCCGATGTTGCAGTCACTGTGTTTCTTCTCATTTTGAGTCATGCCACATCAGCAAACGGAGGTCCAAGGGGCTTTACTCCATTCCCATCATTAAAGTCAACTCTACTTTGAGGAGGCAACTCTTCCCCAGGCATTTCTCGAATGTTTTCCAGCCTATGGAGCTCATATTCTGAACTATATTTCACAGTCATGGGGCTGGGGTTTAGCTCAGTTGTTAGAGTGCTGCTGTACACTCTCTGAGGACCCAGGTTTGATCCCCAGCACTGTGCGGGGGGAAAATGGGAGAAGGATGTGGCAACCTACTCCCAAAGCAACCCTGAAAGAATCAGCCAATGAAAACACTATGAGGGTCACTATGAGTCAGACTGGACGAGATAGCACCCAACAACAACAACATATTTGACAATGCTTCTCTGCTATTCATAGGGTTTCCAATGGCAAATTGTTTCAGGAGTGGGCTACCATGTCCTTCTCTCTAGTCTATCTTAGTCTGGAAGCTCTGCTGAAACCTGTCCACCATGGGTGGCTCTGCTGGTATCTGGGATACTGGTGGCACAGCTTTCAGACTCACAGCAACACATAAGCCCCCACAGCACAAGCCAACAGACACGTGGGGGAATGAAATCTACAGTGTAATACAATAGTCATCATGTCCAAAACTAATGAGAATAAATAAATCTCACTTAACATTATTGGAAAAGACCAAAAGAACACACTAACATTTATAAGGATCAACATATTAAATGTTGAAAAATTAAACAGATCTTTGCAGCTGACACCTGGATGGGCTCCAGTATAAATTCTCATTTTATTGAAAGTTGAGTCTCTGTGACAAAGTTGAACTTTACCTGAGAAAAATATAACACTGGTTAAGAAATCTCCCCAGGTTTTTATGTTCTGACCAAAGGACTGCCCTGCTCCCTCAGAATCCAGGCAATCCCTCCGCTCTTCCTCCCTGACTCAGGGGAGGCTGCTGCCACGTGCCTCGTGATCCCCGGGAGATGCATCGACGATTCCTTGTCTGCTGCTCTGATGCCAGGCCCTTCTTGTCCTCTGAGTCAGCCCCCCCTCATGAGCCCTGTACTGCCATGTGATGGCCCCACAGCCTGAGTGGGTGAACTGTCTCATCTGGGACGAGGGACCTGGCCTTGTCTTCTCATCCAGGAAAGGGGGCCCATGGTTCTCTGTGCTCCCTCCTGACGGGGCCTCCCGGGACCCAGCCCTGTGCTCATTCTCCTCTGCGGGGAGCATGGTAAGAGTTGACGTCAGCTCCCGTGGATTTCTGGTGCCACCTTCCTTTGGTTCCACAGCTGGGCCATCAGGTGATCTCCGTAAGTGGCGCGTGGTTTGCAGAGCTCTTGTCTCCGCTGGTGAAAATAACAAAGAATCTGGTTTATCGGCGTCTGCAGTTTGTCTGCTTCGCTACTTAGAGCTGGAAGCACCTTGAATTCCACGCCACCAAGAAGCAGATGTCTGGACTGCTTTGTACCTCTGTGATTTTGCCTGATCAATGACAGAGATTTTAGAATTGAGGCTATAAACTCTTTATAGTCTGTTTGTATTTGTACAGATGCCCGGACTACAGAAAGGTCGCTCGGTAAACACTTATAACTTGACATCGCCTCAGCACCCACTTTAAATATAAGCCTAACTTTTGCACAGTGCAGCAGGGCTCTGTCACTTGTGAGGCAGTTTCCGGCTCGACACTCCCACTGCCAGGGCCTCAGTGTGGCTGATCCAGACATCTGCGACATACAACCTCCTCTTGCTGACACCTCCCTAAGAGATGGCCAGAGATCCCTGCCTGACCAGTCCCCCTGGCCCTGACACCCCCCTAGTCTGCTCATATCTGAAGAGGGAGGGACTACGTTTCAGCCCCGGAGGGAATTGAACCTGTTTGTTCTAAACCCCTAGTTAAAAGCCCCTGTGGGAAATCTGTTTGGATGACACCGTGGGCACCAGTGAAGGCACCAGCCTGTGGGTCTGCCCTTCCCTCTCTCCCTGCCTGACTCTTTAGTCGGGCTTTCCATGACCAGGGTGCGAGGAGAAGCCTCCCTGCTCAGGATCTGTAAAGCATAACTTGTTGGACTTATTCCCTGATGGGGTGGCGCGCTGAACTTTCAACCTTCCATCTGAAGAACCAGGGGCAACCGTGCACCGGGGTTCCCCTGGGATGCCGAGGGGAATACAGGGGCAGGCTCCCAGCGCCAGAGTGAAGGTGAGGCGGGCATAAACCGACACAGCTTTTCCTTCTAAAGCCATGAGATTTCCCAGACACTTGGGAAGCAAGAGAGACATATTCTTTGCTTTATAAAAAGACCGGTGCTAGGAATAACTGGGTCCGCTGGAGGTATTGTTATTGATGAACAGCATGGGAAAAACTGTCAGACCAGAAAAGATGCTTGGGCCTCCTCGGTTTCTTAGTAATCTGTGTGGTTAAAATGGTACAAATATGCAGATGTGTAGGTCCTACTCTAGACTAACAGAATCTATATAATATAATATAATAATAATATAATATAATATAATATATATAATATAATATATTCTTGTTCTATTTTAACTTTATACTCGCTCTATTCATGAATATATCTTGGGATTATTTCATCAATTTGATTGTTTTTTTCTGTAACACTGTGTCCTTCCATCTTTATAAATTAGATATAAGGTCCACCCTTAGGAGAGACGACTACTACTTGCAGATGCTTTGTCTAAAACTCTGTGTTTTGCACAGCCTGACCAACTTTGTCTGTTGCCATTATTCTTGCAATGAATTCTCATCAGATCTTTTCGCTTTGAAAATTGCCAGTAATAAGTTAACCACAGTCGTCCACAGAGTTTTGTTTTACTCTCACCTTCCCAGGGGATTAAATCAGGATTTCCAGAACTCTTAGTTGAGAAGCAAAAGATCTCATGGGACTGTCAGCCCCGAGTCAGGCAGAGCAAGAATTAATCACAAGGCCTAAATGAACTACCAAGGGAGGACAATGACTCTTGGAATATTGTTGATATTTTAATGTTCTGTGTCGTGCATATATAAGGAAGCCCTTTTTCTTTTTATGCTATCGATATCTCATAACAATTTATTAGACTATGCTTTTGTAGAGAGAAACATTTGCAACTGACATCTAATTCTCCCAGTCTGACCTCTCCAGAACTCAGAAATGGTTAGTATTCTTATTTTCGGGGCAATATAATTATTTGCATAGGTTCAAAAACAGTTTGTCTTCCTTGCTATGAGGAAACACTGAAAACACTGGATCACAATCATGGTCGTGGCTGGACTGTCGTGTTGGAGGAGGATATTCATTTAATCAGAAATGATCAGGCAGGTCAGGGACCCAGGTTGGCTTCATGAGCCAGTGCTTACAAAGCCTCTTGGGAAGACAAGCCTGGGCTCTGGCTTACCGGGTGCTCAGCCTTGCGGGCGCGGAATGTCACCTGTGGCAAGCCCAGGAGCACAGGATATGTAGGGGATCACAGAAAAAGGGAATTCACCCAACTTCTGGCAGAAGAGGCTATTAAATATGCAATCTAAGATTCTTCAAGAAACATCCCACAGACCAGAGTTAAGGATTTACTCGTAAGTTGCCATTCTTGCTGCACCTATGCAAACAAATCTAATGAAACCAGTCTTATTACGTGACCACGAGTCGTCTTTCTTTGAGATAATCTTGGACCAGGAGAGAGACTGCAGAAGAAAATGGTCTAAGGGACACTGCGGTCTACTTGTGAAGCAGCCCTTCCGGTTATCAAGCCCCGCCCCGTCTGTGTCTTTGACTGAGTTCTGGACCGCTTTGTACCCTGCAGGGAGCTTGCAGATCTCTGCAAACCCGCTTTGCTTGGCAGGGATGTAGATACCCCCACTCTCCTTTTAGGTGGACGGTGTCAGCCCTCACCTGCACACTGGGGCAGACCTGGCTACACTGCCCCACCTTTCCCACATTTTCATCTCCTTCGGTTTCCTTCAACGTCTTTCTGCAAAGCACCCGGTTTCTCCCACCTGACTCAGCATCAGCAAGGGGCGGGGCCCGACTCCCTGCTGCCCACTGGCTTCCATTACAGCGCAGCTCCCCACTTGCCGACACGCATGTGAACAACACCGAGGCTTCGCAGCCCTTGGTACAGAACCAGAGGCACCCCACCTGTGGCGCCTCGGCCCATGGCAGTGACGGCCTGGGGGAGCCCAGTGATGCCCAGGGAGCAGCAAGGTGCGCTGGGAACCCGGGACTTCCCTCTAGCAGCCCCTTGCGGTCCTGGACTGTGCACCCTCAGGCTGATCCCACCTCTTCCCTACAGGACAACCGGGCCACTGGCTCTCCTTTCCTCTCAGCCAGTCCTTCTTTCACACCTCCGAGCCCTACAGACGTGATGCCTGCCCCGCCCCTCAACAGATGGCAGAGCACACCTACAAAATCTAACTCGGGAGCCGGTTTGTCTGGTTTCCCTCCCTTGAAGACAGAACTGGGGCATGAGGAGTACTATTCACTCAGTAATATTCACAGCGTAGCGTGGACCCACACCCTTGAGCTGTGCTCCTGGACAGTGGTGCTGGTTAAAAAGCCTCTGCTCACGCTCACCCGTCTGAGGAACGGGTATTGCAAGGCAGCCCCCATGCCTGCTGCTTTGCTGCTCTCTCAGCTCCCCAAAAGCCCTGGCCTGACCATGTGCCACCCCACCTGCCTCGCCCCGAGCACTCTGCCCTGGTGTGGCTGCCCTGGCACCACACTGCGAATAAAGCCGGTTCCTCCACTGTGCAGTGCGTCTTGCCCCTCAGACCTGCCTCGGGCTTGTTTCAAAAGCCTGGGAGGAGAGTTCTGATAAAGGCTGTGAACACCAAGGCACAAGCGGCTCGTTAGGTCTCTCACTAACACTGGAGCAACAGTTTAGGAAAATAAATGACTTTTGAGGTATTTTAATTTCAAGCTTCGAGTTTACCTTTGCTCAATTTTGAGAAAAGATTGATGCAGAGACCCTTGAATAATTAGTAGGAACAGAATCATTCAGTCCCTGCGCAGAGCACTGTCAGATGCCCAGCATTCAGCAGCTGAATGTTCAGTGACCCAGGACCATACCCTAAGCACAAAACAACCTTGAGGAGGGAGACAGAAATGGCCACCCCGGCCTTCCAGGCCTCCCAGTATCCCGAGGGCCATAAGCACTTTCAGACACTGTAACCCAATCAAACTGTAGCTGCTGTCAGATAGAAATGCAACCCAGAAAACAAAGGAAAGAAAACTGTCTGCCCACAGCAAGGCAATGGCAAGAAACTCTCAGGGACAAATGGCCACGCCAAGCCTCCAAGGAGGAAAAGGCGTTTGGCTGTCCCTAGACGGGGCTGATAAACACACACAAGGTCCACGTGGAAGGAAGTGGGAGCCATCTGTATGGCTTCACCGAGGTGTCATGTAGGGGATCAACATCATATAGCCTTCGTTAACGCAGCACAGAAAATAAATTCTGGGAAGAATCACGGCGGGGGTAAGGTGAAAAGATGCAATGACAAATGTTTGCAAAAGCCTGGATAGGAAAAGGTGGCGGCCAGAGCAGGCCTGCAGCAACAAAGACAAAGAGGTGATGCTACACTGTAGGTAATGGGGAGGTGGGGAACATTCCGGATGGCGCGGGCTTTCTACAGCGGTGGGTTTGGGAAGGAGGGAGTGAGGACAGAATGCGTACAAATGTCTGGGAAGAAAGACAAAAGTTTAAGCTTTGAACGAACTGAGCCTTCAAGAACTTTACTTTTGGTGGAGTATGCACGCAATTAGCAGTGGACATCTTTTATTTCTACCCTACAAGGAGCAGGAGGTCTGGGGACTGGCCAGACAGCTTTAAAGCAGAGCTGCAAGACTCTAACTGTGGCCGTCTCCTTCGGGAAGAGATCTCAAGAGAGCAACTGACAAATCACTTCAGGAGGGTGTGGGCTTACAGGAGACAGCCTTCCCCTAGTCCTTGCTGTGATGGAAGACCACAGCCTAGCTTGCCGCTTGGAGCACTGCAGGTTTTCCCTGTAAGTATGAGGCAGCACAGGCTATGGACTCCCCTGATTTCTGCTACCACAGTTGGTCAAGGGGCGCTAACGAGCCACCACAGATCTCTTCTGAGAGGACATGGGGGTTCCCGGAGTTCACCGGCATCCATGGGTTTGCATGTACTCATCAACCACAGAAAGAAACAGAAGTGTAAAGCACACATCTTAGTTGAAGGTACAAGGATCTGAGAAATAAGTTCACCAAAGCTGTGTTCCTTACACAGCTCCAAGAAAAACTGAAACCTTGATGCTATTATTGCACAGAATACCGGGTGCTATAGGCTTGGGAGAAGGACCTGGCAGCCCACTCCCAAAACAACCGGCCGTGGAAAACTCTATGAATAGCAGAGAAGCACTGACAATAGTGCTGGGCATGGCACCATGTCAGGAAGTGCTTCATTCTGTGGTACACAGGGTTACTATGAGTCAGACCGGACTCAAAGGTACCTAACGACAACAACAACAATATAGAAATTAACTATCTCACTCTAATTTGGGTCACATCTCACATTTCAAGGTATGTATTATAGAATGCTATTACAGAAAGAAGAAAAACAACACTTTTATGTCTCTAAAGTTGTTATCCAAGGGGAAAAGACCAGGCAGGACTCTGCTTCTGAATGGAAAAGCACTGGCCCAAGTAGTTATGCAGCCTGACAGGAGCTGCAAAGCCACCCGAGCCAGGGAGACCCAGTTCATACTCGTGCACCACCACATTCAAGATGAAGCATTTTCTGGAAGTCCTAAAGTACTGTGTGACGAGAAGAGGAGAGGAGGCAGGAGGGGACAGAGAGAGGGAGGGAGGGAGGGAGGGGCGAATGGGACATCTGGGAAACAGCGTAGTTGATTTTGTTTCAGTAAGATCAAAGGGAAGTCAGATTAAACAAATGTACTTGTTTTACTAGTGATGAGACATTTTAAAAATAAAGCATTCTTGGAAATCTTTGGGGTTTAGGGAACAGTCTTGTTTTTTTCATCTTGTTTTGGTTTTTGGGGGGCAGAGGGTATCAGTCTTTAGGTAAATACTAAAATTTCTTTTCCCTAGAAAGAAGTAAAATAAGGAGATAATCCACATGTTTGCAAAGATTACTGATCTTGTTCACTGATGCCATAAGCCCACCTGAATACAAGGGTCCTCTCACAATCAGGGAATTACAGGAATTTTGACTATAAAGAAAATTTTGAAAAGCAAATCAAACACAGCAAAAGATAAATTCTGCAAAAATATCTCTAAACCAGTCTCTGGGGATACTGGCTTATCTGGACCCCTGGCAGCTATGTCATTTAAAGTGTCTTCCAGAGGGTTTAATCTATGGATCCGAGGCCCGGTTCTTTTAAACAAGCAGCTCCTATGTGCACCCTTCATATAGCTGCCTTCCCCTTTTAATCTCATGAACTCCATGCTCTACAGCCGGGCTCACTACAGAAAACTGGCTCTCAATTTTCTTTCTTCTATTAACAGTTTCATAACCTTATTGTAATCTCTCTCTCTTTTTTTTTTTTTTACTTTTTTGAGACAGGGTCTCGCTAAGTTACACAGACTACCTCTGCTCTTGAAATAGTGATCCTCCTGCCTCCCCCTCCCAAGTCGCTGGGATTACAGGAGTGTGCCACCGCACGAGCCTCCTTATTGTCATCTCTAATGTGATATATTTTTCTTAGACGAATTCTAGATACTTGATACTCTAAAAAAATTCTAAAAAAATACTACCTTTTCTAAATGTCCTCCAATACTGAAATAATAATGATCAATAAAGCATCAGTATCAATTTTGAATGCTCATTGTATTGAATCAAGATGGCTATGTATAGTAAAAAGCAAATATAGAGAAAACATTATATTTTAGTGCCACTAATTAATATTAGTGTCCAAATTGTTAAAAAGAGAGGTAAAAGAAAAGGAAAAAAGAAAGAAAAGAAAAAGAAAAAAGAAAGCAGGTCTCACTGCCTAAGTTTTCTTCGCTTGCTTTTTGTTTTCTGAGGCACTTGGAGGTTGATGTCAGGGTCTCTCGCGCATACTTAGCATACGCTACCACAGGGCTGCACCCGCGGCCCATTTTTTGTTTTGTACTTTGAGTCAGGGTCTTGCTGAGAATGCAGGCTGCCTCTAGCTGTGAACTTGATGCTCTCCTGACTCGGCCTCCAGAGTCACAGGAATTACAGCTTTGTGCCACAACACGAAGCTTTTGACTAACATTTTTTTTATCTATCGAGTTTAACATCTAGAAGTAAAGCTTCAGCGGGGTCTATACATACCCGTCTCCTGGCGCCCCAGGTGGACAGGGACTGTAGCAAGGACAGGAAGGCCGCACAACCCACTCTCCATTCAGATGATCGAGTTTGGGGTGAGAAAGTAAAAATGAGCCAGGGAGCCCGCGAGGTGGCGCACGCCTGTCATCCCAGCGGCTCGGGAGGCGGAGGCAGGAGGATCGCAAGTTTGAGACCAGAGGCAGTCTGTGTAACTTAGTGAGACCCTGTCTCAAAAAGTAAAAAAAGAAAAAGTGGGCTGGGGGCACAGCTCAGTGGTCCATCACTTGCAGAGCATGCAGGCGCGAGGCCCTGGGTTCAACCCCCAGTACTGGAAAAAAAAAAAAAAAAAAAAAAAAGAGCCAGGGCATCTGGAAGCCTAGGAAAGAGGAACCCGCTTAAGGACTGGAGTGTGTGGAAAGAATGCCTTTCCAGGGGCTTCCACAGGCTGAACGGGGGCAGGCTGGGCACCTCCCTTCCTTACACAAAAGGCAGCAATGAATTCCAAGCCCCCGATACAATAAGAAGCTGTGCGGCCATGTGGAGCTGTGACAGGGGAGGAGGGGTTGCAGAGTGTAGAGGAGGTGGAAGGGCTGGGGCGGCTCAGCCTCCAGCCATTGAAGAACAGAGGTGGCGGTGGGCTTTGAGTCCTCGGGTGTAGCCTTTAAAATCCTGCTCAAGTTGCTGAGGTTCAGGTATAGGGCAGGAACTGCTTTCCACCAAGTACTGTGTAGAACCTCAAACCTACCAGACTGGCGGGGGAGGGGGTAGGGCAAATTCATGCAGTTTCCCCAAACCTCCCCCTGCGGAGGCCTCAGGGGCTACACCATGCGTTCCTCCCTAAGACCCACAGGTTCCTCCCTAAGCTGTTTCGGACTCCTGGGTCCCTAGCCCTGATCCCTCCTTTTGGCTAGAGTTCCCCAGAAGAAGTTGCTCAGATCCTACAGGCTTTGCCCATGGTATTTTCTTACATGGATCAACACTGATTTACGACCTGAACCTTAACTCCTATCCATGAGCCACAAAAGCACATGCCAAAAATCTACTTGAAATGCCTCATATTTTATTTATGTAACAAACTTTGTTAACAATGCCCCACTGACTTTATTTATTTAGTTATTTTGTGGTACTGGGGAGTTGAATGCAGGGCCTCACACATAGTTTTGCGAGTGCTCTACCACTGAGCCGCATTCCCGGCCCAGCTTTTACATTTTATCTTGAAGCAGGGTCTCACTAAATTATGCAGGCTACCCCTGGCCTCCAACTTTAGATCCTCTGCCTCCACCTCCCAAATCCCTGGGATTATCGGATGTGCCACTGTGCCCAGCATTGATCATAAATTGCAATTTTTATCTGTCACTCTATTTAACTTCTTTCCTTCTGAATAATCCTACTTTTATTCCTTTACTTAAAAAAATCGAATTATCCTGGATTAATACCTAACAATTTATATCCCTAACTATTTAGAAAGCAAGGGAAAGTAATACAAACGTAATGATGGGGGAAGAAATTACCGTTCCTTCAGACAGGAGACATCAAACCTGCCTGGGAACCATGCATGTATAAATGAGGTCCAGCCTTTCGGGCGATGGCTATCGCTGTGTATTTCTGCATGTTCACATCGGATCACCTCCGAGGCACAGGGCAGATGAGCTGCTCCTCCCTCGTGCACACGGCTCTCTGAGGGCAGTGGAACCAAGCCAGATGTGCGGGCCTTCCACCCTCTTACCCGCCCTGCCCCTTCCTTTCTCTGGTTCATGCTCTTGGCTCCAACCTCAGGCTGAGGCTGTTCCAGGGGACACATGCAGCCATTCCTCCCCAGGGCTATCTCCAGCGAGAGAACCCTGTTTCCAGAAACCTCCCAGTTAGACTTCCCTTTCCATCTTATTGGACAGAAGTGAGTCATACTCCCAAACTAATTACTGGTAAGAGGAACAGAATGACCATGATTAGCTTAGATGAGTCGTCTGGGGACAGAATGGACGCTGGGGAGGTGGTGGGACAGCACTGAAGTATGAATAGTTCCCTGGCACAGTGGCTGCTCGCTGCAGAAGAGGGATTTGTACGAAGGAAGTGCAGGGTTGAACATCAGTTTACTCGTGCATAGACCCTTTCCTCCCAAGGAATACTTCTGTGTTTTCTGTGTTGGTTACTTCAGCAAGTTATTATTTGGAGTTTCTGCATATCTCAAACTGATTGATTTGGTATTTTGAAAGAAAGGCCCTATCTCTCCACACACAGCAGGGACGGAACAATGGGAGCCTGTTTACAGGGACGTTTACAAAGTGTGTCATCTTTGAGGAAGCGTGACAATTCCCCTAAATGTTTAATAACAGAGTACTCGTGTGTGTGTGTGTGTGTGTGTGTGTGTGTGTTTCTTCCTGTACTTGGAGGTTGAACCCAGGGCCTTGCACATACTTTGCAAGTGTTCTACCACTGGGCTGCATCCCCAGTCCATTTCTTATTTTTTTATTTTGTGACAGGGTCTCATGAAGTTATGCAGTCTGCCTCTGGCTTCAAACTCGAGAGCCTCCTGCCTTATCCTCTCGAGTTGCTGAGATTACAAGCATGCACCATCCTGCCTGTCCACAAGGTCTATTTAATAAGCTTGACTTTAGAAACTAGCAGCTACAAGTATTTAAATTGGGCATGCCTACTCTCCCTTGCCCAGAGCCTCTACTGCCTACCAGCAGATCTCAGGCAGACTTCCTCCAATGGCTCCTCTACCTGTGCCTCGCTGGACCTCCGGCTGTAAGTGGTCTGAGATGACCTCTGAGGGAACAGGAGATCCAACTCCCAGGCCCTGACTTCCAACACCTCGGGTCCAAACACAGCCGACCACCTCTGAACTATGCACCTCATAATGCACGCAAAAGCAGCCACTCTGGACTGGACACAGAGAGAACATTAAAGAAAAGGTGGAGCCCTTTGAAGATTCCATTTAATGTTTTCTATAGAAATATTTTCCCTCATACATAACAAGGAAGAAAACAGCTTGCTAATGGGAGCTGAGAGCAACTGGGAGCCATCAACGGGCAGCTGGACTTGAGTGGCTTCATCCAGCAGCATCTGATGGGGTCCTCGCACCTGTCACAACGAGCGTGTCAATGCTGGGTTTGCTTTGCCGTGAAGGGTTCATCAAAGGAACTGCAGATCACTGAACACCTGTGCTGGAAACTGAGGGCACCTTCGGTCTCAGTCAGCCCATCTGTCCAGTGACTGGCAGGCGAAGGCCGCACCCGCGAGATAGGCCCTATCTCTCCGCACACAGCAGGGATGGAACAATGGGAGCCTGTTTACAGGGACGTTTACAAAGTGTGTCATCTTTGAGGAAGCGTGACAATTCCCCTAAATGTTTAATAACGGAGTACTCGTGCTGAATTTTCAAGGAAAAGTAAATAAATATCACCTGCCGTTTGGATGAATCACTGCTATTACAATATGAAAGTTAAATGTAAACTGAGAGCCACCCACAGGAGCGCATGCTTCCAGCTAAGTACACTAGCTGCGGGCACAGGGCCCAAGGCCTAGAATTACTGAAAATTGGAAAACCACATTCGCAGAGTATTACTGACTCCATTATTGAAATGAGACACTCTTCCCATGACCTTTTCCTTAGGGTAGAGGGAAGAGCAGGATTGAACCCAGGCATTCTGCTCAGGAGTCGACAACTTAGCACCACCACGGTGCAATGCTCAGCCTTGGAGACGATAACCCGCCCCTTCCTGATGGAAGACAAGCTCTCCGGGAGACTTATTGTTGTTGTTGGGTGCCCTCGAGTCGGTATCCAACTCATAGCGACCCTCATACGGTTTTCAATGGCTGACTGTTTCGGGATTGCCTTGGGAGTGGGTTGCCAGGTCCTTCTCCCATTTTTGCGGTGCTGGGAATTGAACTTGGGACCTCAGGGACTGCAGCGCAGCGCTCTACCAACTGAGCTAAATCCCAGCCCCCCCAGGAGACTACCCATGGGCAAATGAAGCCCGTGATGAGGAGGAGGATGAACTGAGCGAGCGTGAGCAGCACCAGAAGTGATTTAAACATAGTCACTCAGAAGGCAAGAGGCAGAGGCCCAGATCCTTTATTTGCTCAGAAAACACTCCCTGAACACTTCCTTCGTGTGTGGTAGTGTGTTACGCCGAACGCTACACGGTGGACAGAACACAGTCTATGTCTTATGGATTCAAATTCTAGCAAAAACGTGAGAAAAAGCAATTATTAAAACATATGCAGGCTATTACCGGTGTCCTTCCTAACCTATTTAAGAAACGTGTAGAAATGTAAGCATTCTATCTGGGTATACTTCCTTTTTTATTTTGTTAAAACACTGTCAAAACAAGTACACTGCATTTGGTACTCCGTTTCTCCCCACGGAGCCAAGCTTATGAAAGCCGTATGTGAACATTGCTGGGCTCTGACCCACAGCCTGCCTTCTCAGGGAGCGATCTGGGGAAGACACGGTTCCAGAAGTAGATTTTAAAATGCAGCCACTTATGAAATGACTCAGGTTAAAAGTTTTGCTGAGACTAATAATCTTTTGAACAGTAAGAGCAAAACCAGAAGCCATAGAATTAACAACAACAACAACAAAAAAAAAACTACCAGAAAAAAATTCATGTATTTTTGCCAGAGTACTAGCATTATATTATAATATTTGATTTTGTCTTCTCCAGCTGCCCTTTGAAATCATCTGTTTAGTTCTTTAACTTCATCATGTCTCCCTTTTACTTTAGCTGCTCAGCGTTAAAGGCCAAGTTTCTCTTTGGACATGTAGTTTGGTCTTTTTTTTCCTTGTCTTTTTAATAACCTTTTGCTTTCCTCATGAATAATGTCTTTGATGTCATGCCACAACTCATCTGGCTGTCCATCATTAGTGTCTAATGCATCAAACCTGAGCTTGAGGTGGTCTCTGAACTCAGGCGGGATATACTCAAGGTCACTGGCAGTCATACACTTGTTATAATTTTCTTCAGTTTCAGTTGGAATCTGCATATGAGCAGTTGATGGTCTGATCCACTGTCAGCACCTGGTCTTGTTCTGACTTTTGATACTGAGGTTTTCCATTGTCCCTTTCCACAAATGTAGTCAATCTGGTTCCTGTATGTTCCATCCGATGACTTCCATGTGAATAGTTGCCGTTTATGTTGGTGAAAAAATGTATTTGCAATGAAAAGACCATTGGTCTCACAAAATTCTATCATGTGATCTCCAGCATCGTTTCTGTCATCACAGTCGTATTTTCCAACTTCTGAGCTTCCTTCTCTGTTTCTAAGTTTTGCATTCTAGTCACCAGTAATTATCAGTATATCCTGATTCCAAGTTCGATCTATTTCAGATTGCAGAAGCTGTTAAAAATCTTCATTTGTAGCCTGAGTGGTGGGTGTGTAAATTTGAATAACAGTTATTTATAACTGTCCCTCCTTGTAGGTTTATGGATATTTTCCTATCACTGACAGCATTGTACTTCAGAACAGATTGTGAGATGTCTTTTTTGATGATGAATGCAAACCCATTTCTCTTTAATCTGTCATTCCTGGCAAAGTAGACCATATGATTATCTGATTCAAAATGGCCCATGCCACTCTATGTTATCTCACTGATGCCTACGTAGAAGGTTGATGTTTAAGCACGCTATATCCCTTTTGACAATTTCTAATTTTCCTAGATTCATACGAGACATTCCATATTCCAACTATTAACAGATCTTTACAGTTGTTCCTTCTCACTTAGGGTCATACAAATGGAGGTCCCTGGGCTTTACTCCATTCCTGTCATTAAGGTCAACCCTACTTTGAGGAGGCAACTGTTCCTCAGTTGTCTTTTGAGTGCCATCTAACCTGGAGGACTCATTTTCTGGCACTATATCTGACAGTTTCTCTATTATTCATAGGGTTTTAATTGGCTAATTGTTTCCAGAGTGGGTTAGCCATGTCCTTCTCTCTAGTCTGGCTTAGTCTGGAAGCTCAGCTGAAATCTGTCTACCATGGGAGACCCTGCTGGTACCTGCAATACCTGTGGCATAGATTTCGGCATCATAGGAACATGAAAAGCTCCACAGTGTGATAAACTGACAGACACGTTGAGAAGAAAAAATTGAATATTATGACATGTGAAAAGAGATGGTGATAGAAAACGAAAAGGGAAGAACAAGCTCTGTTTTTCTCAAGCTTAAGGATTTGAAGAAAAAATTCAAGCCTCAAGTGGCAATAGAAGAAAAATTCTATAGGGAAAATATTAAAAGATGCATGAAACATTAAAAGAAGATGGAAGGAATACATAGAGTCGTTACATCAAAAAGAACTGGTGGATAACCAACCATTTCAAGAGGTTGTATATGATGAGGAACCTATGGTACTGAAGGATGAAGTGAAAGCTGTGTTAAAGGAACTGGTGAAATATGAGGCTCCAAGAATTGATGGAATGCCAATAGAGATGTTTCAACAAAGATGTGGCACTGGAGGTGCTCACTTGTTTATGTCAAGAGACTTGGAAACCAGCCACGTGGCCAACTGACAAGAAGGGATCTATATTTGTACCTATTCCCAAGAAAAGAGATCTGAGTATGGAAATTATCAAACAATATCATTAATATCACACACAAGCACAATTTTGCTAAAGATCATTCAAAAGCGACTGCAGCAGTAAATAGACAGGGAACTGCTAGAAAATAAACCGGATTCACAAGAGGGTGTGGAACCAGGGACATCATTGCTGATGTCAGATGGATATTAGTCAAAGGCAGAGAATACCAGGAAGATGTCTACCTATGTTTTATTGACTATGCAAATGCATTTGACTGTGTGGATCACAACAAGTTATGAATAACATTGCAAAGAATGGGAATGCCAGAGCACCTAACTGTACTCCTGAGGAATCTGTACATGGACCAGGGGGTAACCATTCAAACAGAATAAGGAAACACTGCTTGGTTTAAAGTTAAGAAAGGTGTGTGTCAGGGCTGTATCCTTTCACCACACCTCTTCAATCTCTATGATGAACAAATAATCCAAGAACCTGGAATTTATGAAGAAGAACGTGGCATCAGGATTGGAGGAAGCCTCAGTAACAACCCGTGTTATGCAGAAGACACAACTCTGCTTGTGGAACGTGAAGAGGATTTGAAACATTTATTGATGAAGCTCAAAGGACACAGCCTTCAGTATGGACTATGCTTCAACATCAGGAAAACAAAAATCCTTACAACTAGGTCAGGATGCAGCTTCATGATTAATGGAGAACAGATTGAGGTTGTCCAAGATTTTGCTTTACTTGGTTCTACAGTCAACACTCATGGAAGCACCAGTCAAGAAATCAAAAGACGCATTGCATGGGAAATAGCTGTTGCAAAAGATCTCTTTAACGTGCTGAAAAGTAAAGATGTCACATTGAAGATGAAGGTGCACCTGATTCATGCCATAGTATTTTCAGTCTCATCCTATGCATATGAAAGCTGGATATTGAATAAGGGAGATAGGAGAAGAATTGATGCTTTTGAATTGTGGTGCTGGAGATGAATAGTCTCCATGACTATTGAATTCCATGGACTGCCAAAAGAACCAACAGATCTATTCTAGAAGAAGTGAAACCAGAGTGCTCCTTGGAAGCAAGGATGGCTAGACAGCATCTTATATATTTTGGACATGTTGTCAGGAGGGACCAACCCCAGGAAAAGGACATGATGTTTGGGAGAATGGCTAGTCAATGAAAAAAAGGAAGACCCTCAACTAGATGGACTGATACAATGGCTGCAACAATGGGCTTAAATATAGAAAAGATGATGTTCTGTTGTTCATAGGGCTGCTATCAGTCAGACCTGACTTGACAGCACCTAATAACAAGGACTCACGTTAATCTTACATTTAGCTTCTCAGATTTTACATTTGACAATATTCAACAAGTGACAAGGAAAACATGTCAAAATTTGTCATAATGGTTTAATTTGTTCCTCTGAAAAGACCATGTTTTGTTAGCAATGACCTAATATCATTAGCTAAGAGCACAGAGAATAAAATTGCTAAAAAGGTCCTTAAAAGAAAAAAAGGCTCAACAAATCTATATATACTTAGAATACATGTTTAAAAGAGAACTGACAAGCTGGGTGCAGGGGCGCCTGCGTGTAATCCCAGCAACTCGGGAGGTGGAGGATCGCAGGTTTGAGGCCAGAGGCAGCCTGCTTGATTTAGTCAGCCCCCCTCTCAAGATAGAAAATAAAAACTGGGCTGAGGGTGCAGCCCAGTGGTACAGCACTAGCAAAATGTGTGTGAGGCCCTGGCTTCAAACCCCAAGTACTGCAAATAAATAAATAAGTAAATACACGATACCTGAGTTTCCCATTCATTTATAAATGGCTTTTCCCATTGAAACTGGGTATTGGACCAAAAAGGCTCTAATGGAAGTTACACTGCTCAGCCTCTGTAATTCTTTATTGAATCATATCTGTTTTTATTCCTTAAGAGAAACCGAATTAAGATCAGTTTAGATGCTTAGTGTGTCTTTCGCAAACAATGACAGTTCATCCTAGAAATTTTTTCTTTTGATTTTGTCTTCCACTGCTCTTTTCTCAAAAGGATCTGATCCAAAATGCTATTTATAAAAGTCTCCTTTTTCAGAAGGGCTATTGAGATTCAGCCATTATTTCCAGTAACAGTGGGCTAAGTGGCGTGAAGCAACCTCTTCACCTCGATCAACTAGAAAAGTGGGACAAGATGCAAACAACAAGTACCAGCTGTATGCAGACAGTACCCAGCTAGTCAGTCAGGGAGTTACCGGAGAAGAGGGAAGACCGCATGTGACACTCGTGTCCCCTGGGACAGCTGGCCTCCCAGGGGCAGAGGCCAGCACCAAGGCATCTCAATCCCTGACTGGAAGATAAACCAAAAATAACCAGGCATGTTATTAGACATGGAAACTATGATTGAAAACTAAGAGAAGCAACAGATAATAAACATAAAAATTAAGAGAGCCAGAAAATAGAATTATCAAACATAAATTTCAAGTTACATAAGCTTCACATGCTCAAAATATAAAATACGACATCACTAGTTTTGGCAGAGAACGGAAAATGATCAAATAAATTCAAATAGAACCATCAGGAGTGAAGAGCACAGGGCTAACACTGAATTAACAAAATGCTAACACAGAGCAAGCGGGTTTAGTATCAGAACAGACATTATGAAGGGCAAGTGGAAGAGGAAAGGGAAAAGAAATTGATTTAAAAAAAAAAAAAAACCTTTGCAGAATGTAGTAAGAGGTAAACAAGGACAGAAGTGCAGCCGATCGTGAGACAGGGGCTATCAAAGCAGGGGATGACACGGGTGACCACATTCCCAGCCATGGAGGCCTTGAGAAAACAGGCAGAAGAAATAACAGCTGAGCATTTTCCAGAGCAGATCAAAGACAGGAAGCCTGTGACCCTCAAGAAGGCTGACAACAAAACCCGCCCTGCGGTGGACAGTCACCTCGAGGCCACAGAGAAGAAAGGATGAGCACAACCTGAGGGACCCTGGATGGGCGGGCTGGGGCCTCTCCCCTCCAGACCATACCTTCCCCCAGCCTGGGCCACTCCATCCCCAGGCTCCACACTTCCCAGGCTTTCTGACTTCCTGCCTTTACCCTGTACCATCCAATTATACCGAATTCAGGATTATTTGAGCTCTACCCAGGCCACTCCGCAGGGCTGCTGAGATGGGACATCATCTGTGGGTGCTACTTCAAGTTAAAGAAGAAAAGAAAAATCACTGTGGCCATGAAACAAGTCTGAATCTCCGAGCATTCATTACTACCGCCATGGCATGTAAGCCAGCTCTCACATGAAAACAGGTACTGCAGACCCAGGTGGGCCCTGACCTGAAGGAATCTGCTCAGGAAAGGCAGTTCCTACAGACCTGCTTTTCAACATTAAAACTGCAAGATTTATTTATTTTTTTAAAAAGAAAATAGCAACAGTTTCTGTGCTTAATTGATTCCTTTATACTTATACATAAAAACAATACTGTGTTTAAAAGTTTCAAATTTCAGTTTAATACAAATTTTTAAAAATCTAGTAAGGAACAAAAATAAGCAGCTAAGACCTGTTTTAGTGGGAAAGAAAGGGGATGACAGACACCAACATAACTCGAAAGATATTTATAAGTTACGAGTCAGGGACTTCTGCTTAATTCACTAATTCAATCCTCTACAATTCTGTAGTAGATGTTTAATGCTAGTTAACTCTAGTAGTTTTGTTAATGCATTAAGAGGTAAGGTGTCAAACTCCTCTGTCCTTCCCCATGTTAAAAGATCTCAGTGGACTGAGAAATTGGATCTTTAAAATCTAAAATTGCGTATGAAGAAATTTGTATCATTCGTCCTTCTAATCTGTAAGATGAGAAATCATGACCATTCACCTCCCCGTACTGCTGCCTAACTTTGCACTTCTAAAACATGAACAAAAGCATCTCCCCTAGCTGCTATCCTCTTCATTCGTTGCTTATCAGTACAGTTTGCCTCTATATGTTGCCACCATATTATATTTCCTGGGCCTCATAAAAATGATACATGGTTTTACATTAAATTCTGATTAGTTCACAAATGAAAGGTGTCTAAATTCTCATTCCTATCTAGAAATTATTTATTCAGATTATAAAAGGGCAACAAATTCTAGCACAGTCAACTCTCTCCGCTTCAGAGAAGCTGTAGGCGTTTTCACAGGCCAGGAATGCACTGGCAAAGCGACGTGACAAAGCTTGGTCTGTCCATAGTAACTCTATGTCCTGAATGAGGCCGATGATCTCAGCGTTATATTCAGACTTTTCCAACATTCACCCATAATCATTTTTAAAAATAAATGCAAGTTGCACAGACGAGATTATGTTTCACTAACGCAGAATAGAATATTATGATGCAGCATCATTTGAAAGTTTAAAATAACATTTTCATGCACTGACCTTTTGGCCTTTCCCATTTTTCCTTGGTGCCTCATGAAGCCTGATGAGGTCCTGACAGCGTTGAGATGAGTTGTCTGAAACGTCACACCTTGTTGATGGGTTCTTCACATCTAAAATCCAAGTGGATTGAAGGTCGGTTAGAACTGACATGGACTGAATACTGATCCAACTTAAGAAAAACAATAATTAAAAATGACATTTTTGCATAATGGGAACAGAAAACTAAAGGCCCTTTAACTAAACGTTGCATCAATCTTTTTAAAAATGATCTCTTTAGAACTGCCCGTTTACTTCATGCACATATCCCAAGCAACGTAGCTTGGTTATCAGAAACAATTCTGCCCATTTGGTTACACTGTTGGAAAGAAAACGCACTATTCAAACTTCAGTCCTTAGGTTTAAAAATAATGACCCACAATCATCTTGTCAGGGCAGGTAATTAGAGGTAACCGGTAATCTCAGGATCAAGGTTAGTTTCTCTAGAAAGTGGTCTTCAGTACAGAGCTTCAGATTTCAACCGACAAATGATAGTTGATATTATCCTGTCCTCCCCCCAGCCCTGAACCTCGTGGAGACCACTGTGAAGTGTGGAATGTTGGAGCTGACTCCCCACTGCTTCTGCCTCCTGTGTGCTCCATCCCCAGGTCGGCCTCCTTTCTACATCGGGATTTTTAAAGAGGACATGTGTGGACCATAATGAGGACCCACAGGATATGCTCACAGGGACAAGGCCCACGTTCACCCAACAGGTGTGCAGCAGCCTAGGGGCACTAGGCCCAGCCAGTCTGGTGATGGCCAGCCCAGCTGGACATCCCATTCATTCACGGAGTCATCTGTCAACAAATCCAAGGGTCAGGGGCGGCCCACTGGAGATGAGCAACACAGACACTGTCCCACTCTTAGGGAGCTCACAACCCAACAAGGTAGACACAAAAATAAATACAGCACAGGGCACAGATAAACAAAATAGACATAACATGGGAAAGTCGGCTTTGCAGATAGGACACTTGGATAAAAGCAGGAATAGCTGAGTTTGCGGGAAAAGGACCCGGCAACCCACTCCTAAAAATCAATCCGCCATTGAAAACCCTATGAACAGCAGAGAAGCACTGACAATAGTGTTTCACCTGTTGTACGTAGGGTCGCTGTGAGTCGGATACCGACTCGACGGCACCTAACAACAACAAGCTGAGTTTGCAGATCTGATTTGAAAACTTTCACTCTCCAAAAAGTTATGAAACAGATATAAACTATATCTCAAAAATAGATATAAACGACATCTCAGCAAAAACATACAGAAAAACAATGGTTAAATATTTTCCTGAATTCAAACGGGTTGTTATTTGCAGTGTGGGCCCTACAAATATTTTGTGACCAGGTTTTGAGCCATAAAGCAATATTCCTTGCATATAAACCTCACAACTGGAGACTCCAGAGATTCAGACAATCACACACTCACCCCCTTTCTTCCTCAGTGGTCTCCTAGGTCACACCTCTCCTGGCTCAGCTCCACTCCAACCAGCGAGGCCCTCAGCACTGAGTTACAGGGGGCATGGGGCAGGTGGCGTAGCAGGCCATGTAAAAGGCAATGTGCAATGAGATGTGTTCTAAGTTTTAGTGGAGTTTCTCACTCATTTTGCAGGTAAGATTATCTGTCATTTATGCATCATTATTTCCTACTACTTTTGATGGTCTTGTTTTTTTAAATGCTGAGAACTCCTAAGTGCTAGAGTGGGATATAGATGGGAAATGTTTTTCATTTCTAAGACCTAAGATTAGCATTGTGAGTCCAACAGCAGTCTGGATTACACAGTGAACTACAGGGAAGCCTAGGCTACAAAGTGAGACTTTGTCTCAGAGAAAGAGGGAGAATGAGAATATGAATAAACTAGAAGATTAGAATTAACATTAACTTTATCCAGCATGCATTTTCCTTTTTAACAAATATTTATTTAGAACAAGAGTACATCAAAGTAAAACCTAGTAGACCAAAGATATAATTTCAGATGCAATGTTCTCTTGCTATGAACCATGAATAAGTCTGCAGCTGCCTAGTATACTAAGAAAGGCTATAGGCAGCCACTCGCCTCAAGCTCTTACCTAAATGAAATGGCTATAAGGCGTTCTGAGCCAAGGCTCTAGGAAATACACCCTAACTTTCTAGAAGGGGAGAGACTGACACTAATGACGCATTTTCACAATGACACCAATCAGGGAGTCACAACACGATGTGAGTTAACAAACTATATACATTAGTTGTTGAAAACATTTCACCACCTCGACTACAGTACTTTACTGATGTTTTCTTTAAGGATGGCGTCAGAAAACCACAATCAGCTGAGCTCAGTGCTTCTGAAAGCAGCTGTGGCAAGCAGTCCAGTGCTCCCCTTCCAGGTCTGCAGGCCAGCGCCTACCTCCCATCTGCCGGCTCCCCCACCTCTGGACTCTTTATGTTTGCCACCAAGTGCTGCCATTTCACGGGTTGGCTCCAGCTTTTTTCTCTCCCCACAATGACTTCACCCCCTTCCATAAAGCCTTCCATTACTGAAGAATCCTGATTCTCTGTCCCCCGCCCTGCCCTCCCTGCTGGACTATGACAGATAAATTAAACCAGCTAACAGCCATCTCTTTTCAACCCCCAGACCCACGGTCGCCCTGAAGCTGTTCCTCCCCAGCACATGCACTGGATGAATGTCTGACTTCATCTCAGGCCACAGCCACGAAACGCCACAGACTGTGTGGCTTGCACAACAGGAATGAATTTCTCAGGTCTGGAGACTAGGAGATTCAAGATCTGGGTAACACAGGATTAGGTTCCAGTGAGGGACCTCTTCCTGGCTTGTGCACGACCACCTTCCTGAGGCGGGGGTGGAAAGCAGAAGCAAGCTCTCTGGAGTCCTCTCCTGCCTTCTGTATAAAGGTGCTGATTACAGCATGAGGGTCCTACTCATGGCTTCATCCAAACCTAATTCTCTCCCAAAAGCCCAGTCTCCACATCCTACCTCATTCAGAGTTAAGGCGTGAACATGTGAACTGGGGACACTGTTCAGTCCATAATATCTTCCTACCAAGCCATAAATCCTAGAATGCTCTCTCATTTTCCTTCTACTTTCATTGTACACATGATGCATTGCTGGGATTCCTAGAGAGTACCACCACAATAGGGGCCTGTATAGCCGGCCTGGAGGACCTACATCTATCCTCCAGGGCATGGGAGCCCCAGGGGATAGAGAGGACCACAGTGGCAGGGGCCTCTCTGGCCTGCTTGGAGGACCAACATCTATCCTCCAGGGCCAATGACCCTTGGCCTACATCCTGGGCCTTCACTCCTCCCCCTCCCATTAAATGACCAAAGATGGTCCCTGACCAGGTCAGCTGTGACACAGCCATCTCCACCTTGACTGGCCATCAGGACCCCCTTGATTGGTCAATAAGGGAAGCCTACCGATTGGCCTGGCCCATGAGTGACCCACCTATCTAAATTGTACCCCAAATTCACCTTCTTTAAATAACTGCCCCTCCTGGCAAGTATGGCAGGTAAACTGACATACCTGTCAGGGAATCCACTCTGACTGGCTACCTCCCAGCACACTCCCTTTTCTCAAAAGCCATATAAGCAGGTCACCGACCACTATTAGCCCCCTGCCTCTTGTTACCACCCTATTGTTCTCCACCTGCTACCTGGACCCCATCACTTTGATCCAGCGTACCCTAATCCTGTGGCAGACCTTCAAGCAAGACCCAATGTCAAGCTCAGGGGCCCCGAAGAGCTGAAGGCACTTAGCAAGACACCAAGAGCTCCCCAATTCCTCCGAAGCCTGGGAAGGAGGGGAGAAAGAAGGCGAGCTGCGAGAGGCAAGACCAGCGGACCTCCAGTGCCATCCAGACACCACCAGAGCTGTGCAGCATAACATCTTAAAGCTGTAGCACCACGGAAGCAGCAGCATCCCGTGCTGCTAGCTTCTGAGCTGCCACTGTTAAAAGGCTGCTTGCTGGTTGCTCCTCTTTGGAGGAGCAACTCAATAAAAGCTCCTGTCCTGCTTTGTTAAGGCTCCTGAAGTCCTTCCTTTAGCGTCACCGGCCAGGAGCTCACCCTAACCCTGAGGGTCCTGGGACATGACTCGTGTCAGGGCAAGGCCCCGAGGCCATAGCAGGGCCGGAGCCAAACCCCGACAATGCATCGTCTCAGTTTTCACAAAATAACCAAATACAGAGAGAGAAGAAGCTCACAAATTCAGAACTTTCGTACTTAGGTTATATGGCCTGACGTTTCCCCACTTACAAATTTGTTTCAGTTAACAATATCAAACTATGAACATATCACGGGAAGTTAGGAAATGAGCACTCGTTCCCATCTCCAAGTGGATTCCTTCACCTGTGAACAGGAATTGAAAGACAGTGAAGAAAACGTGCACTGCTGTCACACTGAAGGCAGAACCAGGCAGACGCAGTGTGAGGACAATGGGGCATCTTAAACTATCATCCTAAAGGGAAATTTCTCCTGAGCTCCAAAAATCTGAATAATAAATCACTTAATAATAATATAAAATGCAAAACCACTAAGGCTTTGGAAAGATCCTTGAAAGACACCTAGAAGAACCCCTTCCCATAAATACCTTCGGGATATGTGTGAGTTACTCCCAGGTTCTATATAAGGGAACCTCAGCTCAGACAGCACTCAAACTCAGCTGTTGAAATAATAAGCTTGTGCAGAGCACCGAATCCCAGGGAGCTGGGAGATTGAGGTGGGAGGATCTCCAGATCGAGGCCAGTGGCAGCCTGTACAATTTAGCAAGAGTGTCTCAAAAAATTAAAGAGGTTGTGGTGAGGCTCAGTGGCAGAGCATTTGTCTAGCATGAGTACTGTAAAAAAACAAAAACAAACAAAAAAACCAGCTCAGCAGAGTCTGGTGGCCCATGCCTGTAATCCTAGCACCTGGAAGGCTGAGGCAGGAGGATGGACTGACATGTGTTTGAGGCTAGCCTGGTCTACATAGCAAGTTCCAGGCCAGCAGAGGCTGCACAGGGAGACCTTAGTTCAAAAAACCAAACAAATAAGAAAAGCCCCTCTGCTCAATATCCCTAGCCATTAAGGAAATGCAAATCAAACTTCAACAGGAATGGCCAAGATCAATAAATAAGAACAAATGCTGGCGAGGTTGCGGAGAAAAGGGAACGCTCTTACACTGCTGGTGGGGTTGTAAATTGGTTCAACCACTTTGGAAATCAATATGGAGGTACCTCAGAAAACTAAAAATAGATCTGCCATATGGCCCAGTTATACCACTATTGGGAATTTACCCAAAGGGAGATGAGTCATCATACCACAGAGACACCTGCATCTCCATAGTCAATGCAGCACTTTTCACAATAGCAAGGATATGGAATCAACAGGTGCCCAACATCAGAAGAATGGATAAAAGAATTATGGTACATATACACAATGGACTACTACTCAGCAATTTAAAAAAATGAAATAATGTCATTTGCAGCAAAATGGATGGAATTGGGAGAAAATCATCTTAAGTGAACGAACACAAGCCCAGAAAGAGAAACACCGTATGTTCTCACTCATATGTGGGAGCTGAATCAAACTTAAAAGAAGGAAGAAATCCTATACATAAACTGAAACATAATAAAAAGCTCAATTGAACTTAGCACAGAAGGGACAATTTAAGGAGTGGAAAGGAGGGAGGGATCTAGCAAAGGGAAGCTACAATGGGAGAAGAGGGGAGGAGGAGGAGGGCCAAGGAGGAGGGAAGAAAGGGGAGAGGTCAACCTCAATGTCAACAGGACAACTTTATTAGTATGGGAAATAATAATAATAGCAATAATGCCAAAGCATGGCAGTAATGTAAAGGGACTAGATCACTCAGGTAATACTGCTGAGATCGTAAAAAAAAAAAAGATCACTATAGAAAAAAGTTTGGACTTAAATCAAAATCGGGATGCATGTATATAGATAGATATTCCCAAAAAAGACATACGAGTAGAAAGGAGAACACTGCTGGGGGGTGGGTAGGGATAGGGGAGGAGGGTAATGAGAGGGAAAGGGGGAAGTTATGTGAGCAACGTACAATGAAATGCATATATGGAAATGTCACAATGAAATACATGTCAGAATGAAACCCACTAAGTTGTACCCTAGAAATTTCCAATAAAAAACAAAACCCCCTTACTTTGTTAACTTTGAAGTCAGGAAAACCAAAATCTAACCATAAACAATGATCTTCAATAAGTAATGTGGAATTTTTCCTTTATAATTATTGTAGAGACAATTACAGTATGGGTTTTGAATATGCAAATTAGTTTTAACACTATACAATTTTCCTCTTGAGAGTTTTCTCCATTTTTGAATTCCCTGGTCCTTGTAGATGGATCATCTTGATGGTATCCTCCATTTTTCCAAGTTCCTAAGCGAAGGACCAGAGCTTCATGCTGGCCTCCTCTCTCCCTGTGTCTATTTAAACACCTTGGACACAGTAGATGCAGTGTGAACACCTGGTTAATGAAAAATGGGTAAATGAATGGATGAATCAAGCAACCAGCTAAATAATCAGTAGCCTTCCTACCTTTGGTCAGCCTTCTTGTTGAGACCGACCAATCCATGTAGAGCACTCGAGATTGCCTGCAGAATTCCAGCCCAGTCAGTGGGGCCCACAGCCCCTGGTGATGTGGGCTGACAGAAACACTAGCACTGATCTGAGTTCACCTGTGGATCATTTGAATTGTCAAAAAGCTCAATGATTACTCTCCAATTCCAAATATTTAAGGGATGCATGTATATCTATTAGTTACCATAATTCACATTTCTTTTCTTTTTTTTTTTTTCCAGTACTGGTAGGGTTGAACCCAGGGCCTCATACATGTTGGGCAAGTGCTCTACCACAGAGCTGCACCCCCAGCCCTTTTTTGTTTTAAGACAAAGTCTTTTTTATTTTTTATTTTAAGACAAATTATGCAGGCTGCCTCTGGCCTCAAACCTGCAATCCTCCTTCCTCTGCCTCCTAAGTTGCTGAGATTACAGGCTTGTGCCACCTCACCTGTCCACATTCTCTTGAATGAAAAAATACTCAGAATATGCAAAATAGTCTATATTAAAGAAGAGTATTTAAATAGCTATGACTGAATAGGTTGTGTCTTATAAAGCACATATAAATCATTTTTAATTAACTCAATTTTAAAGTATTATACCTCCTGATGTTCTGAATAAGATATATTAAAAACATCAATAGGATTATCAAACTTGCTCATATTGTTGTAAATTCAATCTGTAATTATAAAAGTTTCTTCTTTAGGATTACGAATTGGGAATCTATGTATATATTTTACAATTATAGTAGCAGTTTTGTCCATAATTCTCCAGCAAAGTTATAATGTAAAAAAAACCCATCTTGAGCCACATTAATCATTTTTCTAGGTAGGCACCGCTAGTTCACATCACCTTTCCTTGAAAACCAGGGTGCAGCTTCCTTGTCCTTTGCAGCCTAGAGCTGTAGGCCATGACTGCCAGAGACCAGCACTTCCATCATAGAAATTAATGGACTACCATTAAACATTTTATTATAATGCCAAAGCATTATCTAGAATACTTCAGCATAGACAAAATGATATAAAGCATCTGTGTTAGTTCATCCCTTTCAAAAACACACTCCTCTCTCTCTTTCTATAGGGGTGGTCAGTTACAATGTTAATAGACACCTCCCTTCAGAAACAACTCCAAGTATCGGATGCTTTGCTAACTGCCAAAATGGGGGACACAAATTAGCGGCACTGGGTGACACCACCGGCTGGTTGATCAGCATATTGGATGTCTGTTAAAGCAGAGCTGGTGCAGTGGTGCAGGCCCACAGTCCCAGCACTTGGCGCCTGGTAGGCTGAGGCAGGATGATCTTGAGTTCAAAGCTGGCCTGGACTACAGAGGGAGACCCTGTCTTCTCAAAACAAACAAACAAACAAGCACACAAAAACATGAAGACCTTCATTCCCATACAAATTTGCTGTGGACATTTTTCTGAGTTCAGACTATACTTCTAGCAGTGTTTTCCAGAACCAATGCAAGAGCAAAGGGCATTTCCTCATCTCAAGATCTAACTGCACAATCTAAGATCTCCATCTAGCTTCCAACTGGAAGTGATTAATCTGCAATACGAGGGTACGCTGAAGGCACACACTGAGAAGAAACTAGCAGAATTCCACAAATACCTATGGGTTGGTATTAGAATTTGACAGGCGCTATCTTACTATGCGGGAGAAAGACCTGGTAATCCACTCCCTAAACAATCAGCCACTGAAAACCTTATGAATAGTAGAGAAGCACTGACAATAGTGCCAGACATGACACAGTGTTGGGGAGTGTTTTGTTCTGTTGCACAAAGGGTCGCTATGAGTAGGACATGACTTGATGGCACCTAACAATAAGTTTTAATATGCATCAGACTTAATGAACACTTGAAATTAATTCTGGTGATGGGAACATTCAATTATTTGAGTCCCAATTAAATGAAATCCTGTTCTTCTCCCACCTCAAAATTCTACTGTCCTCAGGAGTAGACCTATGTTATAAAAAATTGTAATTTTGAATTTCAATTTATGAAAATATCTTTCTTTTATTATTTATCTATATAAGTACTTACATACTTTGACTTGACCCACAAAACTTAAAATATTTACTATGTGACCCATTACAGAAAATTTCACCGATCCTTGATATAGATAGATTACACTAAAGAAATGAAGATCTACTGATACCAACATGGAAATATATAACATAGTAAGTTTTAGCAAAAAGGCAAATTTAAGGCAGTAGGATATTACAATTCCATATATACAAGAACATCTCTTAAATATGTTTGTGCTTGTGTATTTGTACACAGATACCTGGCGAGAAGCACACTGTTGACAGTGACGGCTTCTTGCAAACACTCTGAACCACTTTATTCTCTGACGTCTCCCAGGTCACATAGAAAACAAATCAGATTCGGTTTCCCCTGCCTAAAATCCCCAGTGGCTTCTCGTTGCACTGAAAATCAAGTCAACCTCAGGTCCTGCTGGGGACCGAAGGCCCTGATGACCTGGTTCCCACTGCCTTTCCAATCTCTAATTCTACCCTCCTTCCTTCAGCTCAGCCTTGCTGTGCTGGCCTCCTCCTTCCTCCAAGACGTTTGTACTTGCCCTCACCTCATGTTGAAACAACGCCGGCACAGTGGCAGGCCTTCTTCCCCACCGCCGCCTGGCCTGGGCTCTAATGCCCCTTCATTAGAGAAGCTTTCCTGGCTGCCTTACCCAACCACCAGCACTACTGGGTCTCACATTTCTTTCTTTATATCAGTTACTGCTGCTCAGCAGCTGATACCATATTATATATGGGTTTACTCTCTGGTTTCCTCACAGGATGCTGCACAGGATGTTAGGGGAACACGGGGTAGGGGCCAGAGTGCTTCTCTGTGATCTCCCCCCTAACGAGAAGCACGCCTGAGATAGGACAGGCACACAACTAACCTCCGACAGTAATCAGCAAACTAACGGAAGGAGGTGAGGAGCATGAGATGGGAAATTTTATTCTTAACAATCTTTGTGACAATAGAAATGCACTTGGGTATTGTTTATAAAATTAGAACAAAAATGTGATAGTGATTTTAAAGATGATTACTTAAAAGAAAATTATGTCTCTCTTCATTTCTGTTCTATTAATGTCTATTACTGAGTCTCTTTGTCACTTGTTCTCGAAGCCTTCATGACACACTACCTTAGGTAGACAAGAAGGCCACGTGAGCTGACATTGAAAAGACTTATTTCAACATGAAAGGTCTGGAAAGGCCAGCGCAGTCTTCCGGGCCCCACAATTCTGGAAGGTGTAGGGTGTCCCCTGAAACTAGGCTTTGTGGTTTTGACTGTGGTACAGAATTATCTGCCTGAGCCCCAGGTGGGCTGATAGTGGGCAATAAAACATCAGTGAATCGGAATGTCACTAGTGTAAGAGAAGAGGGTTAGATTTAGGCTTGACAATATCTTTCCTTGCCCTGGGACCCAGGGACTTTCTGTCTCTTGGGGATGAGATGAGATGGTAGAAGACTCCATAAGACACCCTATGTCAGGGCACACTGAATGCTTCCATCTGAGACAAATTGAGTCACGCCAGGCCCTGCTGGCACGCCTGTGAGATGTCCCACACCACATCACCACCAAATCCTTACACATCCTACTCCTCCCAGCCCCAGGGAGACAATCGCCGCCTCTGCCCCTGCCCCATCTTCCTCTGCTCAACCCTGTGGCCTCAGCCCTGGAGTGAGACACATCTACGTCCAAGGACTCTGCACTGGGACAGCTGAGAGTTAAGGTGCGCCACATTCTTTGGAACCATTTTTTCCTTCCCACTTATTTATATTACCATGTCATGAAATATTATTCAAAAGCTTAAAAAATACACAAGATGAAAACTGAGAATATGAGAACACAAGCTTTAAGGATATTCTGAACCACCAAAACACTTCCACATATACACCATTTTATATTAACTTCAGAGTCAACACGATTTTAAATAAATAGTTCTGAAAACAATCTTAATACCACATAAAATACAGTCTCTTGTTAAGTTTAATACATATTCAGAAAGCTAAGATATAAATAGTAGACTTAAAATACAAAACAATATTTTAATTCCTTTTGTGAGACAATTTTGGGGAGTTTATACTCCAGGAAAAGATGGACCATTGTTCGTGATTTTTTCATCCCCAAGACTTCTCCATCTAGAAAGTAGGGGTTAAAACGTTTGAATAGTATAGGAATGACGAAGACTAAACTCGGCCTTATTCAAGTTTTAGCAAAATCTTTAACGTAATGATGGTCAAAGTTCAGAATTTCTTCAATTTTGATTGTTGGAATCTAAGTGCCAAGTACTTTTTATTATTGCTACTTTTGTAGCCATGACTATAATTATATAGTTCATTACTATGTTGTTCAACAAGTAAGCCATTTTAATGGTTATAAGGGAATTGCAGATAGGAATAAGCTGTTTAAATAATAGGCTTAAAGCAAAAGTATGTAAGTAGAAGTCAAATAAGGTCAGAGATAAATTTGCACCTGAAGAAAAATGCTTTAAAGATACATATTTAACATAACTCAGCATTTCTTCAGAAATAAATACTGATGACATATTTAAAAACTTTTTACTATCTCGCCCTTCACAGAATCAATGCTGATGCTATCTTAATTTCTCTCTACAATATAACAGCCTCACTGTTGGGTCCCAGATTTTCAAAGCCCTCTGTCGGCTGCCTCTTTCTGTATGGTCATGCTCAAGTGAGACTGTGACAGAAATGGAGAAGCTCCAGCCAACTGCTCCAAGTAGGTGTTACTCATGCATCTGACCCATGACAAGGAAAAGGCTTGGGGAAATGTATTCACAAGAGATTTTACCAGTTACACCTAGAAATTCCACAGTGTGATGACTCATCTGTCTCTACAGAATCTGCATGGGAAAATATCAAAAATACATTCTTTAAAATAAAGGGGGGGGGGCATTAAAATCATGAGGATGTGATAAACATAAAATATGGATGCACTACCACATATTGATACAATGACAAGACCTGAAAGAGGAGATTCACATACTTTCTCTATGTCCTGTGGGTACGTTTTCGTTTTCGTCTGTAGACTTGTCTGTATTATAATCACCTCCAGAATTTAGCTTACAATCGTTATGTGCTTCACGTTCTGAAGAGTCCGAGGCGCAGGAAGTGGTACCTTCTTTCTGCATGCTTTCTACATCCGCGGATCCGCTCACTTCTTTACTGCTTCCCTTCAAAGGAGTCAGGCAGCCGTGGGGTCCCTCCTGAGGAGCAAGGCTGTCCAGGGAGTGAGGACAGCTGCCGCCCTCGGGGCCTGTGTCTTCCCTCAGCTGAGGGCCAGCCTGCCTGCAATGCCCTGGGTTTCCTGCAGAGGGAGATGTTTCCTCTGAAGGCAGAGGACAAGAAGATGGATTCCCTTCCTCATCTGCAGGTTTCTGAAGAATGGAGCTACTTTTTGCTGTTAAATCAGCAATGCTGACTGATCTGGGTTTTTCACCTATGCAGGAAAAATCAGACATTCTTAATATACTTGTTCTCTCCCTCTTAGAAAGACTTCGGCAGTTGAAGTGAGAAGGGCTCGATGGCAGCTGAGGTAAGGGAGGAAGGGTCTTGGAGTTCCTTTCCTTGAGATTGTCAGGTGAAAAATAATCCTCATAGGAGGACTGCCCAGCGTCAGGCGCCTCGGAGGAGCGTCTGCTCAGGATCTGCAGCTGGTGCTCGGCCTTGCCCACCTGTGGCCGCAGCCCAGCAGCCTTCCTGCCACGCTTCCTCCCCTTCACTTTCTCCTTTGGAGGTGAGCAGAAGCCTGCTGGTGCTCTTTTCCTCTTTAAGGAGGAACTCTTGGGCCTTGAATGCACCGAAGGGTGGTCTTCTGTTGCCGACACTACTGGAGACAAACTGTATTTCCCATCAAACATCTCAGACACACCTTCAGCTGGCTTTTCGTCTGGGGCAACTCCCTTGCCCATGGTGCTACTCTGCCCACTCATCTCTTCCTTTGGAAGACTGCCCATGGATTTCTGAGGACTCAACTGCTTGAGGCAACTGGATGATGCTGATGAACCATTATCATCTGTCTCCAACACAGACGCCGAACAACACATATCACTAGTAACTTCATTAACAGAGCCTCCCAGTTTCCTTTCCTGATTGCCACATCCTGATTTTCCACGGAGATCAACAGACGAGGATAAACCATCAGCAATGGAATCATCTGGAAAATATATTAATAAACAGTTAACTATTAAACATGATTTCCTATTTCCTATGGGAAATAAATGTATTCAGCATAAAGAGAAGATGTTTTTTCAAGAGAAATGGATAGATAATTCCAACACACAAGGGAGACTCTAAGAACAAACCATGAATTGAGTGAAAGGAAGCCCTGGCTTAAATTCCTGATATCCTGACCCTGTTTGGTGTTTTGTCATTGTTATAAATTTCACAATAAAATATCCTATAACATCTCAAGCACTTTTGAACATAGCTCTTCAGAGATTACTTCAGGGGTTATTTAGGTCCAATTGTGGGCTCAGTGACAAAATTATAAGGAATCTGATACAAACAAAGAAAAGTTACCACCGTGAAAAATTATCATCCCAAATACAATCTGGGACCCTACATTAAAACACACATGTGTGTACACTGACTCCATTCAATAACATGTTCCACATCTCATTACCACACTCTGTGGAACAATTTCTCCTTAGCTCTGGTCTCTATTCTATACAATTTAAGCTACAGACAGATCAGTTCACATAAGGTCACAAGAACTTTTTAAAAATGAACAGTTGATTCAGTAGCAAGAAAACAAATGCCCAGGAGCAAGCCCATAGGAAAAAAGAAGATTCAACTCAAAAATTTCTCATGTTAATTTTATTACAATACCAACTTCCAGGGGAAAATCTAAGAGGTCTAGTTTTACTCAATTGCTTGACTCATTAGAAATAACCACATGAAATTTTAAATAAGAAAATCATACTATTCTCAAAATCTTAAAAAAAGTCACTACAAAGAAAATTAAAATTGTACCTGAACACAAAGAATTGTGTGAAATGCTCAAAGATGCTGCACATGGAATGTTGCCTGGATTCTCCTGAGACTGCTCAAACATCTGGGAAGCTGACGAAAGAATTACAACATTTCACTGGATTCAGCTTTAGTATTTTCTAGTACGTAAGACAACAGCAGGTCTACTCATTCTGCTCTTACAGCTCATACACAGATGAACTTACTCCTTTTTTTTTTTTCTTCAGTAACCCAGGGCCTCACATATGCTTTGTAAGTGCTCTACCACTGAGCTGTGCCCTCAAGCCCAGTTTTTACTTTTATTTTTTGAGACAGGGTCCTACTTACTAAGTTGCATAGGCTGCCTCTGGCCTGCCATCTTCCTACCTCTGCCTCCCGAGTCCCTGGGATTACAGGTGTGAGCCACCATGCCCAGCAAAGGATTCTTAAAGACACCACTGAACAGGCCCTCGGATCCTGACTATCTACTTCCAGGCTTTCTATGCAAAGAAATACAATTCTACCTAATTTAAACCACCAGTTTTTATGTTTGTTATATGCAGCCCAAACCTTAACTGACTGACAGAGGTACCCATTTTGTGACATATACAAATATAAGTTCAAGATCATTTAACTTAAAACTTATCAGAAAGAAAACTGTAATAAGTAGATAAACAAAAGAAAAAAATTCAGACAATTGTTGGTAACATATTAAAAGTTACATCCAACAAGTCATAGTCAAACATATGAAAAGACATTCAACCTCACTAATCAGAAGGAAATTAAACTAAGAGACAGTTTTTCAATGTTCAGATTAAAGCATCATGAAACATAATGGTTTATGAAACTTAATGAAACATAAGGATTTTCTGGAGGAACGTATTAATAAGGTATTCACTGAAATACATCAACGTATTAGAATCAGTAGACTGTAGAATAAATAGGTAAAAAGGGCTGAAGGATGTAGCCCGGTGGTACAGTGCTTGTTTAGCAGGTGTGAGGCCCTTGGTTTGATCCCAAACACCACACACACACACACACACACACACACACACACACACACACACACGCACACGCACAAAAGGTCAAGAAAATTCTTCCCAGCATAATTCAGCAATCTGCATAATTTCTATCTTACACACTAATCACTTACAGGTAGGGGAAAGATTTTCCCTTTTCTCCCTCATCTCTTGTAATCTCCTCTCCATTGTGCTGTGGTGACTGCTGATTGTACTTGTGGGACTGTACCTCAGTGAGCCGTGAGATTCAAATAAAAGCACAGGAACATCATTATCTGAAAACAAACAGAATTCAACCTTAAGCTCAAGAAAATGCTTTCTTCATGTGTCAACAGTATGATTCCTTTTAAGAAATACTCACCACCACCCCCTTACCCTTCCTCCTCCCTTCAGTACCACCGACTCCTCTCATTAACAGGGTGCCCCTTCCCCATCGACCACACGCTGCTATTACAGCTGGCTGCTGGCTGACACTTGCTGAGCTAGTACCACGTGGCACATGCATTACCTCAATGGCACCCAGCCCTCTGCCATATCAGGGGCTGAGCTCCTCATTTACAGATGAAGAAACCAAGACGCAGAAGTTCAGCACCTTCCCCAGAGCCACACGTCTAGTAAGCAGCTGTAAAGCCAGAACGCAATGTGGTCCCTAAAGATGGTTTATGCCCAGTTTCAGAAAGCTCCCCAACTGACCACTGCTCACCCTCAACACACATCCACCTGTAAGCCTGCCTGTGTGGCGTGGGCCAGGGTGTTTTCCTAAATCACTAGAAGCACACATCATTTAAGATTTGCCTGTTTTAAGTAAAACAGCAAAAAGACCAAGCATTAGGTAAAAAGATAAACAAAGAACAAATGAGATTAATAAATGGGATTTATCTTAACACATCTTAACAAAGTTTGCTTTTCTTCTATAATCATTCCTAAAAATGGCCAAGTTCCATCAGCTTGATAAATGATGAAGACTTTGTGTTGGATTCGCTCCACTGTGCTCCTCTGTTACGGCCCCTGGTCAGGCCTCCAGCGAGCTCCTCAGGCTCTGTGTTCTCCTCCCGAGCCGGAACCACTACAGTCTTCATAGTGATCTCACCTCCACCCCACTGGCCTCAGGCAAAGGGAACAGCGTGCGTGAACACACGCAAAGGACTCTCTTGCGTTTTTTTGGCTTACCAACAGTTGTCTTTTGCCTCTGTAGCTCTCTAGACATTTTCTCAAATTTCCTCTGAAGTCTTTTATCATTTTCCGGTGTCTTCGGAACAAAGTCTTTGGGTTGCATACACTTACGCTGTGCAAAAAGGTCATAAAAATGGATACTGCATTGCAATCACTTTTAAGACAAGAAAAAAAGAACTTTTCCCATACATTTCTGATATCTCTTATAACATCAATAATAAAAACTTCTTAAACAGCTGTTTTGTGAACTCTATGTGAGTTGGCAATATTTCTTTTTGTACAATTGTTTTAAAAAAGGAGACAGAATTGCAAGATTAAATAAAAGGCTGTATGCTACATAATTATATTTTCTGAGATGCTTTCAGGATGCCAGCACTCTTAGCACCCATAAAGGTTCTTAGTAGAAATAGCCTATTCGCACATCATCTTCCCTCCAAAGTCATGATATGGTAGCACAAAAGCAATTATTTCATAACCCATGTAATGTTGCCTTCCTGTCTTTTAAGTCACAGTACCTGGATTCAGTCAGTAAAACCCCCAACCTGTAACTCTATACACAAACATGAGCCCCAGGCTGACGTTCTCATGTTACCATCCCCAGGGAGAAAGCAGGCAATGTCTCCTTTAGGACGTACCTCACCTCCACTTCACCCCTTTTCTTCTTCAGAGCCACCTATCTGCTGCCCCTCTGCAATCCAGCACCTCCACAGACACACGAGCTTCCCCGTCATGACCCAGGGAAGGACAGTCCTTCACCAGGCTCTCTTTGGTTTGTAGGCTGATGCTACAGCTCAAACTCCCTTATAGGACCCCTAGCCTAACTTCTTTCTACCACTTTGGACAGCTCGCCCCTTCTGGTCCAGCAAGGCCTGTGCCAGCGTTGTGTTCCTGTCTCCGCACCTTGCTCTATCAGTCAGTCACTTACTTGTCCATTGACACAGATGTTATTTTGCGCTGGACACTGGTCCAGCAACCTAGGAAAATCATCGCCCCCAGGGAGCCTGAACTCCACTGAGGACTAACAGAAAAGAACTAGGTTACAGGGTATGTGTGCTGGGAGGTCAGTTTCTGCAAGTACACTGCTGCACACCATGGAACCTCCCAGGAAGCAATGCTGCTTCCTAACCTCGGGCCCAGTGCGGATTCTCTGTGGCTTGTCCTGTGGGATTAACTGCTTGCCTGGAGCACTCTACCAGTGAGCAGGGGACGGAGGCTCCACACCTTGTTCCTGGTTCTAAGGTGCTGTGCACGTGTGGAAGCGTTGTCATTCTGAGGTCCAGAGAACCTGTTTTAGCAACTGAACCCTATCTAAGTGCTCCCTTTGTTCCAATGTTAGAAAGAGACCATAAAAATGAAAACCGCGACAAGGACAGCTGGCACAGGTGGGAAGGAACTGCTATTTCTAATAGGGGTTGTCAGAGAGGGGCCCACAGAAAATGTAGCACTTGCTCAGAGCCACAGGGAAGCTGGAAAGTGAGTCATGTGGCAGGATTTTGGGGGAAGCATGTCCCAAACAGAGGGAATAGATAATGCAATGAACAGTCTAACCTAGAAATATGCTTGTTATGTTCTGAGATAGTTTGGCTGGGAATAGGAGAAGTGCCAGTGACAAAAGCAAGGAATTTCCTCCAAGGACCCAAAATAATAAAATCCCAAGTCATGTTTAATTTGCAATTGCATTTGGAAAAGGGAAGAATAGGGAAGGCTTCTAGACATGAGTTAACAAAGTGGCGAAGTGTGTAAGTAGTTGGTATTTATGCCTCAGATTAGAATGAAATTTAAGAAGTCAATAATACACAGCATTGGTCGGAGTGTAAAGAAATAGATACTCTTGTACACTACTGATGGAACTGTTAAAATCAAAATGTGTTTGTATACTGAGCCAGTAATTCTTCTTCTAGACATGCAACTTGGAGAAATAAACTCACATGTCACACAGGTAATACGCTCAGAAAAACTGACAATGATCCACACACACATGAACCAGGAAAGGTACCTTCATGTTACCTAATACACTGCAGGTAGATGAGTGGATTAACATGAAACGAACAGGAAATAATCAGAAGCAGACTGTTACGTGGGGGAGAAAAAGCAACCCAGCAACCAATACCCTTAACACAGCAGAGCCCCATTCGTGTAGAGTGTATGTGTGTTTATGTGATAACGTACTGAGCACTCTCATCCAGGAGGATACTCATCAATCAAAAGCTGTTTATTCCCAGGGAAGGGACATTATTACAGATGTTTGCTTTACCTGTGCTTACTAAGTGCTTTAAATGAAAATATCTGTGGACTGTGTATGAGTTTTTACAAGGAACCCTTGATTTCTACATATCAGAGTCAAGAGGCTGCTCAATACTTTCTTGCCACAATCAGATGAGATCAGAGGAGGGGGGCTGAAGGGCGTTTATCCCCCTGTGTGGGTCGGCTGAGGTGGCCACCATGGAGATCCTTCGTGGACTATTTTCAGAAAGGGCAGGGAAGCCCAGAGCTGCTACTTCTCAAATCTACAGGAAATGTACAGCTCCTCTCTACCTATGTCAGCTTGGAGAAAGTTGTCAAATATTCTAGCTGAGGTTCTCATGTAAAAACAAAGTGGCTCTGATGTTTCATCGTAAATCAGTTTACCCTCAATGAAATCACAACTAAAGCTCTTAAAAAATTAACTGAAAAAGTTGTAATTCAAATAGGAATTAGATTTTGAGTGACAGCAGTGTTTTGGACTGTATCTGTAAGGCACACTTTTGGTGCCTTGCATATGTCTGAGATGTTCCTGGACAGAATGAAGGCATCTTACTGCAGATACAGCAAGCTGAATTGTGAAGTAAACACCAAAGTGCTTGAAGGCAGGCTAGCCTTTAGGCAACTTTTAGTTTGCCTGAAGCCAACCTCTCTCTCCCCGTCTTTACAGATTACAACAAACCATTCACATAGGGTAAAACAATCTCTATAACTTGCTTAAGATGCTATGTGAACAGAGTATGATCAACAGCGTACTTAATATACTCTTGAAAATGCATCAGAAATTGTGATTTTCTAGAAATGGAAAATAAGAATAAGAAAGTCCATACTTGCCTGTCTCCACTGAAATGGCACACTTACTTTTTTTCTAATTAGGCGTGGTAAATGTTCACTAGTGTTGGCTGCAGGAAACAAGGACTCATCGACGTGCACTCCAGCTGTCCTGCACCTGTGTGGCCGAGTTGAGGCAGCCAGTGAGCATCTCTCTGCACGCGTGCCAGTCAGCCATTTAAGAAATCCCCAGTTATTTTAAGACTTTCCTTTTATAATAAGGATATATAGTGTCAAATACAAATGTCAACATAAATTAAACTTTCCAACACCTTCTCTAGACAGTGTTTTTTTGAATACAAGAGGAGAAGTGAGCTAAGTTTGGTGCTATAATCCAAGTACTCTGGACACTGAGGTGGGAGGATCTGAGTTCAAGGCCAGTCAGTTCTAAACAGCAAGACCCCAACTCAAAAAACAAAAACAAAAACAAAAACAGCGCAGGAGAGAGAGGCAGTTTAGTAAGTATAATTTTTATGCACCAATTTTAGACATGTACCACACTTTAAAAAGTATCACTACACGGCACTCATAAAAATAAAAGCAGACACTCTTAGCAGTGTAAGGTAAGAGTTAATAGGCTATAACATGGGTAGGTTAGAGTTGTCATTGTTGTTAGGTGCCGTGGAGTTGGTGTCCGACTCATAGCGACCCTCACAGGGTTTTCAATGGCTGACTGTTTCGGGATTGCCTTGGGAGTGGATTGCCAGGTCCTTCTCTCGTTTTTGAGGTGCTGGGAATTGAACTCAGGACCTCAGAGACCGCAGCGCAGCGCTCTACCAACTGAGCTAAATCTCAGCCCAGGTTAGAGTTAGGAGGGACCTAACAAAACCAAAGCCAGAGATGACCCTTCCTCCCAAATCATGTTTCCTTGTATGTTTCTGTCAAGATACCCCGGAGAGAGAGGCACAGAGCCCCAGCTCCTTGGAGTGGTGTCCCCTCTGCCTGTGCCCTTGCACCTGTCGTTTCTCATTTCTTGACACTGCTTGCCCTGCCCGTCTTTGAAGTCTCTCAACCATCATCTGTTTCTAAGCATTCAGCCACTCAAACCCAAGTACTGCAATGATTTTCCAAATGATCTGTGTATGGTTTCCCCTCTTCCAATGTGTTCATGTATTACTGTAAGAACAATCTCAGAATATGTAGCTCATCTCTCTCCAACCCAGGCCCCAAACTACCATTATTCCCAGGTTCAGAGAACAAAGCTCACCCCGCTGCTGTTTAGGTCTCTTTATAATATGGCCCCTAACCACATGTCCAACTCTTTCAAAAGGCTATCATTGTTCAACATCTTATATGCAAACAGGTATTTGAAAAAATAATTAAGGTACAGTGCAAGGAGAAAGAACATATCCATGCAGATAAAGCTCTCTACAACAGAGTAAGACTGAAGAGGGTTTCAGAAATACGTGTGCATGGCGGGCAGGTTTTATGTCATTCAGTAAAACAACGGTCAACGCTAGGGCGGGAAATTTCACAAGCTGTTCTAGAGACCCCAGGCACCCCACACACCCTTCTGAGGGCATGCTGTCCTCAATCTCACGTGGGTACACGATGGAGCTTTCTGTAGCTCAACAGCTGTGCCATTCCAACATACTGCCCACAAAAGCAGGTGTGAGAACGCAACAGTCTCTAGGAAGCCAGACAGGGAAGAAATCTGAAAAAATGTAAAAGTTAAAAGGAAAAAAATACAGTGCAGTACCTGTAACAAGAGAAGTAGGGCCAGGTAGAGAGGGCCAAAATGAGCATAAGAGAAGTCAGGAAAGGCTCCTGGCCCAAGACAGCCAGACGCAACTCTGACGGAGGCGGATGTGGGAAGACGCAGGCCCCCCCTGGAAGCAGAGCACGGACACGCCATCGCAGAGCCAGGAGGATGGTGCTCCGGGAGACACCCCATGTGAATGAGTCAAGGGGAGCCAGGAGCCCAGGGGCAGAGAAGGAAGTCCACTCTGCTGAGGGCTGTGTGTGCCAAGATGAAGGGCGTGGGCCTCTCCTGTGCGCTCCAGGGTTAGGAACAGTGTGAGGAGCTCAGGGACACGGCACCTGGGGGATGGCTTCCAGGATGGTGACCCTGGGCCAGGAGGCTGGTCAGGAGTGAGGAAGGGGAGGCTTAACTGAGCAATGTGCTGGTAACAAAAACGGAAGGCTCTTGACCTCGGGTCAGATCTGGTGGAGCGAGCACCTCAGTTTCCTCTCACCCCCTAAGGTCCCAATAAAATGACAGTAAAAGAAAACAAGAAGATATAAACCAACAAGAAAAATGAGTGGTAAGAGCTGTCTGGGGAAAACAGACAGATAAGGAACACAGAACGCAGGCCTGGCAGCAAGACAGGGAGGAGGCAGCACAGAGGCACCGGCCTGTCCCCAGCGCGGGATGCTCAGGGGCAGGAGCCCTCGTGGCACCACAGCAAGGGAAGCTGAGCACAGGGTTGGCTGGACCCTGGAGGGGCAGTGAGCCTGGCCACACCCACAGGCCTGCCTGCTGCCAGAGCGGAGGCACCAAGACCGCAGGAGGCACTCGAATCCCGGACGCTCTGGGCTTCAGGATGCTAGGTCAAGCTCAGGAAAGAAAAAAAAAAAAAGTTTCACATGAACAGAAACAGTCATGGCAAGGCCGAGGACACAGCTCGGTGGGAGAGCACCTGCCTGTCTACCCAAGGTCCTGGGTTCCATCCCCAGCACAACCACCGCCGCCGCCGCCACCACCACCACCCAAATCCCTTGGTTTAACCAACGTTTACCATGTACATTGGATAAAGAGCAGAGAAAGAGTGTGTGTGCGTGTGTGTGGAAAGAGCACACACATGTATGTGGGAGTGGGGCAACCTGGGAGAGGCCAGTTAAAAACTAACTTCTCCCTTCCCTATCGGGAAGTTGCTAGACAACTTCCAAACTAGAAATCAAGGTGGCACCATTGACACAGTGGTTAGAGCCTTGGAGGCGAGTTAAGAGCTGCAGACGTAGCTGTGTGCCTTGAGCAGGCTGTGGCTGGGACAAAAAGGACCTGGAGGTGAAGGGGGCATGGAATGGATGGCTGCCTCTGACCATAAGCTCTGCAATGTTTGGGCCTTGTCTCTACTGTGTGTGTACTGGTATATCCCTGGGCTGGAGTTTAGCTCAGCTGGCGGAGTACCTGCTCTGCACTCTGAGGACCCAGGTTTGATCCCCAGCACCACAAAAATGGGAGAAGGACGTGGCAATTCATTCCTGAAGAAATCCCAAAACAATCAGCCTTTGAAAACCCTGTGAGTGTTGCTATGAGTTGGACCTGACTTGAGGGCACCTAGCAACAACAGCATCAACAACATGGGTCTATCCACTAGTGGAACATATTTGATCAGAAAAATGAAGGACCTTGCTAAGAATCCTGCACAAAGGCTGCACATGAGGATTGCATTTATATGAAATGCCCAGAAGAGGAAAACTCATGCAGACAGAAAGTAGATTAGCATTGTCTTGGGCCCAGAGGCAGGGAGAGCGACAGCTAAAGAGTGTAAGATTTATTCTGAGGTAATGAGAATGTCTCGAAATTGTGGCGGCGGCTGCACAAGTCTGTGAGTATGTTTAAAGCCAGGGAATCAAATACTTTAAACAGGAAAATTGTATGGTATACAAGTCAGATCTTATAACACAGAAAGAGAAGGCACAAGACTCCACTACATATTGGCTCTAATGACTACAGTTCAAAAGATTGACAAATCCAAGTGTTGCTGAAGACGTGGAACAAATGGAACGCTCACACTGCTGTGGGAGTGTAAAGCCACGTGACCACCTTGCCTGGGTACTAACCCAAGAGAAACGAGAGCCTACAGAGACACAAACACGAATGTCCATAGCAACTTTATTCATAATACCCCAAAACGAAAGACTACCCATGTTTCCATCAACTGGTAAATGGAAAAACATGTTGTGGTATCTGCACGCCATAGAATCCCACTGGGCTACAAAGAGCAAACAAAACTGTAGCTACACATAACATGGACAGATCCCAAAACATCACTGAGTCAAAGAAGCCTGACACAGACTGGTGCATGCTGGACGGTCCCATCTGTGTGAAATCCAGAGTGATGGTGGGACTCCTCTCTGGCTACAGAACCCCAGTGGCCGCCTAGGACTGGGTGAGGGGGTAGGAGGGAAGCTGGGCACAAAGGGGTGTGAAGAGCTTTCTGAGGTGATGCAAATGCTCTTGTGTTTTGGCTGTGGTGGTCCAGACATAATACATTTGTTAGAACTCAGTGATCTGTATACTTAAAATGGGCACACTTATGCAAGACTGTACTTTTACGAGGCTTACTTTAAGAAACAAACCAACGACCTGAAGGCTCGCCTACACCTGTGGGCTATAGAAAGCCTACACACGAGCCAGACACTGTGGCACACGCCGTAGTCCCAGCGACTCAGGAGGTGGAGGCAGGATTGAGTCTGAGGCCACAGGCAGCCTGTGCAACTCAGTGAGACCCTGTCTGAAAACAAAAAATGAGAGGCAGGGCTGAAGGTGTAGCTCCGCGATAGATGCCCTTGCATAGCATGCATGAGGCCCTGGGTTTAACAACAAACAATAACCACACACATAAGCCTGTGACTGCAAAGTGAGCAGAACACTGGGTCTATCGAAGGCGACGGAAAACCAGTAGGGAGGGCGAAAGGGAGCCAGGAGGAACATTTTCTTAGGTTGCCTCTTTTTAAACATGCAGCATAATTGTGAATTTTAAGCTTGAATAGCTTTTATCAGCTTCTGCTTACTTAAGCAAAATATTACCTATTTATCGCTATTACCAGTAACGGAATAGCAAGGGAGGGGGGGTGGGATACATCTGCACAGATGTGGGGAAACAGACCTGGATGACCCTGTTATCACACACACAGCATTCACAGCATAATCATCACAAGGATGAAAGACGTTCAGCTAGCTTGTGAGACGTCTCACACCAACTCCAGGGGGTAAAGGCTACTCTTCCCTCCTATTTTCCATCAGGAAGCTCAGCTCACGGAAGACCGTTTGCTGCAGCTTATGGTCTTATTTGCTAACTTATTTGCTAGACTTATTTGCTAACACTAGCAAGGATGCTCTATTGTCAATAGTCTGGGGCAAGCCTTATCCAAATCAGGAAGTGTGTGCCTGACACAGGAGACGGGTGCAGAAGAGGTGCTGGGTCCCCTCAGAGAGCAAGCTTCTATCAGAGTGACAGGGTGTGAAGATGCGCAGGGGCACTCTGCCTGCAGACTCCCTGCGCTCCTGCACTCAGGAAGCCCTGAAGCTTCCTAACAGGCGTCTCTTTCCTTTTAGAAACCCGGAACGGTACATTAGCTTCCCACCTGGTGGCCAGGGAAAAGTGTGTCCCGAGATGCCCCACACACAGAGCCAACGTTTTCGCCGACATCATCCAGTGGCTGCTACTGCAGAGCCCTGGGAGGCTGAAGGTGCACCTTGCCCTGGGACATCGGTCTGTCCTTCCAGGGGACACTCGGCCTGTCCTCGCTCCTGCTGCACCCAGCCCACTCGCCCTGTCCCCACCCAGACACCTTGCTGCTGCTCCCCTTCCTGGCCAAAGCGCCCAGTGTCTCGCCTTACCCTGAGCCTGGGAACTCACTCTGGTGCCCGAGTATTCCTCTCCTCCATAGATGGCACTGGGTACTGCGCTGGCCATTAAGGGAAGTGACAGAGTGAAGGACATCTTTTTGAAGACCCAGGCTGCCAGCTCATAATCCGAACCCTTACGCCCTGGGGTGTAAGGAAGAACACAAGGAGCGGCCTCCGAGGAGGTCAGCAAGCAGCCTCTGTTGCAGAGCAAGTGCAGGGGGACCTGAACCGGCATGTGGAGGGGGCACTGCGGTCTGCGGTAACCAGAGAGGTTCAGGGGTTCCCGGAGGAGAGAGCCAGCAGGGCAGGAACTCACCCAGCCCGGGGGCTACACACCAGGCTCCACTGCACCCCAGCCCACGTGGCTGCAGATGAAAGGCTACACCTTTGCCACCCAGGGTGCCTTCCTGGGAAGGCTGTGGAGGACACAGGTTTTGAACTAGGCCTTTAAGAAAGGAAAGACCTTTAATATCTGTACGGGAAGGAAGAACATCTGTGAAAGAACATCACAGCAAATCACATCAAAGTACGGACTACCCAGAGAAGAGGTTCAGCCACTGCTGCTAAATCACCAGAAACATCGAATGCAGGGGTGCTGGGCTTCCAGCCTGCTTTAACCCTCAACCCGGCAAGGCCAAGAACCTGGGAACAGGATGTCAATTTGTCTGTTAGTGACTATTTTAAAAAGAGCCTTATGATCAACTTTCTTCAAGAGAACTTGGAGGTGAGAGTGAAGCTGATGTTTATTTTCTTCACCTTTTTTCTTTTTTAGGTACACAAATTTCTTCTGTCCAAAGAAAATACCAGAATCTTACTAGTGGCTGTTATATCAGCTGCTTTTAAAGCAACCACTAACTCCCAGACCAGGTCCTACAAAACGGGATTATAGTGACCCCTAGTGGCTGCACACACTCAGTGCCCACGCTCCTTGGGAACCAAGGGAGACCAGACCTGTGATTTACAAAACAAACCTCAGTTCCACTCACTTAAAATGAGGACAACGCAAATGAAAAAGCAACATTATTTTCATCTACAAATTAGAAAAGAAAGGTACAAACATACGTGTCCTTTTGTACTGCTTGAAAGAATTTAGAAATTCAGGACACTCTTTCCAGGAGGTGATTTGGCAACATCTACCATAAAGTATGCAAATCCTTTGCATTGAAAAATTCACTTCTGGAACTTAAACATGTGGGAAGAGATATTTCTGCAGAAAAGTAATACAAGTAGAGGTTGATGCCATGCCCTTTCTGATTGGAAAAAAAGAATGAAATGAACACCTTCAAATTCAGTGACAGATCAGTTACATAGATAACTGGACATCTACTACAAAAGATTTTACGCATGTTAAGCATGGTGGAAATCTCTGTACAAATATGGAATGATGTTATCTAATATATAGTTCACTAAAGAATTATCTGCATTCTCCTGCAGCAGTAGCCCTGTGGCATCCGATCCCGTCAGATCTCGGAAGCTAAGCAGGGTCGGGCCTGGTTAGTACCTGGATGGGAGACCACCTGGGAACACCAGAAGCTGTAGGCTTGGGGGAAGGACCTGGCAACCCCCTCCCAAAAAATCAATCTGCCATTGAAAACCCTTTGAACAGCAGAGAAGCACTGACAATAGTGTTTCCCCTGTTGAACAGAGGGTCGCTATGAGTTGGATACCGACTCGACGGCACCTAACAACAACAACACAACATATCATTTACTTGATAATACTTGGGCTGGGATTTAGCTCAGTGGGTAGAGCGCTGCGCTGCAGTCTCTGAGGTCCCAAGTTCAATTCCCAGCACCGCAAAAATGGGAGAAGGGCCTGGCAATCCACTCCCAAGACAATCCCAAAGCACTCAGCCATTGAAAACCCTATGAGGGTCGCTATGAGTCGGATACCGACTCAATGGCACCTAACAACAACAACAACAAGCTTAGCAAATAAACAGAATGCAAATACTCAGTAAACGCTAATAATTACTAACATAAAACTTTAAATTTAACTACATTATACAACCTTCCTAATCTCCATGAATGGGACCAGTAACTAGCAAGTTGTTATTGTTGCTGCTGCTGTGGTTGTTGTTAGGTGCCATCGAGTTCAATTCCCAGCACCGCAAAAATGGGAGAAGGGCCTGGCAATCCACTCCCAAGGCAATCCCGAAGCACTTAGCCATTGAAAACCCTATGAGGGTCGCTATGAGTCGGATACTGACTCGACGGCACCTAACAACAACATTAAAAATAAGACCTATTGATATGACTATAAACATGAATTTATAGAAGTATATGTATATATTTTATATGCTTAGAAAGAAATCTAAAAGTATGAATGGCAAATTCCTTGATGGGTCTTCCAATACAGAGGAAGAAGAGGTGGATTAGTAGAGGATTTCTCACTTAAAAACATAAACACATTTGGAGATGCATTCACTTCAAAAGGAAGTTTACACTTTCAAGGTGGCAATGGACATTTTAAAATCAGTAATTAAGTGTATGTAGTAATTAAAATATGATTACAATAAACAAAAATAAATAAGAAAAAAGAACAGACTACACAATTCAAAAGAAATCAGAAAAATAGAGCTAATAAACAAGCTCAGTAAAATTGCATGATACAAGATCAATATTAAAAAATCAGGTATATTCTTATATGCTAACAACCAGTAATTTAAAAATGATATTAAGAAGACAATTCCATTTACATGAAAATAAACAAAATACTTAAGAATAAACTTAACCTATAGGGTGTAAGGGGCTGAAATATAGCTCAGTTGGTAGAGCCCCACTCTGTAGTTTCTGAGGTCCCGAGTTTGATTCCCAGCACCACAAAAATGGGAGAAGGATGTGGCAATCCACTCCCAAGGCAATCCCGAAACAATCAGCCATTGAAAACCCTCTGAGGGTTGCTATGAATTGGACGCGACTCAACGGCCCCTAACAACAACAATAGGGTGTAAGATCTGTACACTGAAAACTGCAAAATAACACTGAACATGTATCCCACATTCATGGATCAGAAGATAAAACACTAACATGCAACATTTGCCTAATATATAGCCTCAAGATAATCTATCAAACCCCAGTTGTCCCCTCTTCCTTTGTTCTGTAGGAATTGACATGCTGATCTGAAAATTTCACATGGAGATGCAAGAGTCTCATAATAGCTGAACAATCTTGAAAAAAATACTTTGTGTAAAAAAAAAAAAAAAAAAGAAACAAATAAACCAACCCTTACTGGAAAGTATCACCAATGGACTAGACTAGATAGAAGAACAAATATCAGGGACAAGGTTGAGGAATTATTACATTTAGATAGCAATAATGGGGAAAGAGAGAGAGAGAGAGAGAGAGAGAGAGAGCGCGCGCGCGCAACCATAACCACAACCTCCAAAACTCTGAGAAATGATAACAGACCAAATCTAAGCCAGACGTTGTGGCACATGCCTGTAATCCCAGAGACTTGGGAGGTAGAGCCAGGAGGATTGTGAGTTCATGGCCAGAGGCAGCCTGTGTAACTTAAAAGAGACTCTGACTCAAAACAAAAAATAAAAAATGAGCTGGGGGTGGAACGCGGTGATAAAGCACCTGCAAAGTATGTGCAAGGCCCTGGTTTCAACCACTCAAGTACCAAAGTCGGGGGGCGGGGGAAGAAAGCCAAAAACAAACAAACCATTGTAAATCTATAGTGTATAAAAGGGTACTAAGACACAGACTAAACACATAGAAAACTTACTCGATGAAAGTATGACAGAAAATTCCCCAAATGTAAGTAAAGAAATGGACATCCAAGTACATGAGGCATTTAGAACCTCAAAGCAACATGACAAGAAAAGAACTTCTCCATATCAGATTATAGTTAAAATCCCAAGGGTAGAGAACAAAGAAAGAATACTGTAAGCTGCAGGAGAGAAGCATCAAGCTCCTCTAAAGGCAAACCTATCAGAATACCATCAGACTTCTCAGCTGAAACTCTAAATGTCAGAAGAGCACAGACTGATGTATTTCAAGTCCTGAAACAAAATAACTGCCAACCAAGGCTACTATATCCAGCAAAGTTATCTTTTAAAATTGAAGGAGAAATATATTTTTCATGAATGGCTAAACTAAAGCCATTCATGACCACTAAGCTAGCACTGCAGAAGATACTTACAGGAATATTACACAAAGAAGAAAGATTTAAAAAACACACACATACACAAGAGCTCAGGACAGAGTAAGTCTTACTAGGAAAATAGACAAATGAGAAGTAGGAAGGGATCAAAACCAGTAAATTAAATCAATAAACCAGTAAATCTCTACAAGAAAGAAAGAAGTCAGCACATGCTTCTCAGTAGTAACCCTATATGTAAAGCGTCTTAATTTTCCAAGTAAGATATACTATTGTTGCTATTAAGTGCTGTGGATTTGGGTGTGACTCATTGCAACCCTATGTACAACAGAACAAAATACTCCTGGACATTGTGCCATGCCCAGCACTATCTCAGGGACTTTCAGTGGCTAATTGTTTCAGGACTGTTTTAAGAGTGGGTTGCCAGGTCAGTTTTTGTGGTGCTGGGGATTAAACTTGGGGCCTTAAAGAATGCAGAGTGGCCCTCTACTGACTGAGCAAAACTCCAGTCCCAATTAAAAGATGTATACTGGTTCAATGGATTAAAAAACAAGATGCAACTGTTTCTTTGCTGCAAGAAACTCACCTCACTAGCAAAGACACATAAAGATGGAAAGTGAAAGGATGGGAAACAATAATTCAAGCAGGAGCCACTGTACTCATATCTAACAAAGACTTCAAGCCAAAATTAGTTAGAAAGGATAAAGAAGGTTAGTAAGTATCTGTAAGAATAATCCATCAAAAAGATGTAACAATATATATACACTGAACATTGGTGCACCCAGCTTCACAAAACAAACACTACTAGACATAAAGGGACAGGCAGGTCGGGATCCAATAACAGCTAGAGATTTCAATACCTCACTCCCATCAATAGATAGATCACCCAGACACCCCCCCCAAAAAAAAAAAAAAATGAAAAAGGAAACTGTAGTGTTCAACTGCATCATAGATCAAACTTCACAGATATCCACATCCAACACCTGCGAAGTGTACACTCTTCTCAGCAGCCTATGGAACTTTCTCCAAAATAGATTACATTTTATGCCATATGGTAAGTTTTAACAAAAATAAAAGAACTGAAATGATTTCTTGTTTCTTATTATATCATAATGGTATAAAATTAGGAATCCATAACTATAGAAACTACACAAACACATGGAAATTGTACACATTTGAATGACGAGTGGGTCACTGAAGAAATTGGGGAGGAAATTAAAAAATTCCTAGAATCAAATAAAAACGAAAACACACCTTACCAGAACCTCTGGAATACAGCAAAGGCAATTCTAAAAGAGAAGTTTATAGCTATGAGTGCCTAAATTTAAAAAGTCAGAACAGTTTCAAATAAATAACCTAATGATACAACTCAAGGTTTTAGAAAAACAAGAACAAGCGAAGTCCAAGTTTAGTAGATGGAAAGAAAGGATAAAGATCAGGGCAGAAAATTAATGAAATGGAGGCTAAAAGAACAATACAAAGAATCAATGAAACAAAGAGTTAGCTCTTTGAAAAGATAAACAAGACTGACAAACCCTTAGACAAACTAAACAAAATAAAGAGGGAGAGACTCAAATTTATAAAATCAGAGATGCAAAATGGGATATTACAACAGATATCAATGAAATCCAGAGGATCATTAGGGAATATATGGCAACTGTATTTTCCAATAACTTGCAAAATCTAGAACAAATGACTAAATTTCTATACACATATGGCCTACCAAAACTGAACCAAGAGAATACAAACAACTTAAATATATCTATAATGAGCAATGAAATTGAAGCAATAATAAAGAATATTGGAACAAAGAAGTGCCTAAGATGAGACAGATTTACTGTTGAATTCTACCAGAACTTTAACCAATACAACAAATGCTCTTCAAACCATTCCACAAAATGGAAATGGAAGGAACACTTTTGAACTCATTCTACAAGCTAGTATTAGCTTGGTACTAAAACTGGATAAGGATTCAACAGAAAAAGCAAACTACAGATTAATCTTCCTGATAAACATAGATGCAAAAATTCTTAACAAAATATATGCAAACCCAAATCAACAACTCATTAAAAAGATCATAAAGCCTGAACAAGATGGCTTCATCCTAGAGATGCAAAGATGGTTCAACATGTGTAAATCAATAAATGGAACACCCCATATAAATAGTGGTTGTTGTTGTTGTTAGGTGCCGTCAAGTCGGTATCCAACTCACAGCAACACTCATAGGGTTTTCAATGGCTGACTGTTTCAGGATTGCCTTGGGAGTGGATTGCCAGGTCCTTCTCCCATTTTTGTAGTGCTGGGAATTGAACTCGGGACCTCAGAGACTGCAGCACAGAGCTCTACCAACTGAGCTAAATCCCAGCCCCAATATAAATAGAGTCTGGACAAAAATCATACAATCATCTTAACAGGTACAAAGAAAGCCTTTGACAAAATTCAATAGCCCTTCATGGTAAAAGCCTTGAAGAAACCAGGAATCATACCTCATAATAAAAGCTATATATAACAAACCCATAGGCAACATAATACTGAAGAGGGATAAACTGGAAGCATTTCCTTTAACATCAAAGAATGAGAAAAGGGTGTCCACTCTCAAAATTCTCATTTACTAAAATATTAGCCAGCCTGCAGCGGTAGCCCTGTGGCATCCGATCCCGTCAGATCTCGGAAGCTAAGCAGGGTCGGGCCTGGTTAGTACCTGGATGGGAGACCACCTGGGAACACTAGAAGCTGTAGGCTTGGGAGAAGGACCTGGCAACCCCCTCCCAAAAATCAATCTGCCATTGAAAACCCTATGAACAGCAGAGAAGCACTGACAATAGTGTTTCCCCTGTTGTACAGAGGGTCGCTATGAGTTGGATACCAACTCGACGGCACCTAACAACAACAACAACAACAACAACAACAACAAAATATTAGCCAGGGCAATAAGGTAAGAAAAATAAAATAAAATAAAAGGGATACGAGCAGGGAAGGAAAAAGTTAAATTATCCCTATTTTCAGATGGTATGATTCTATACTTACAAGACCCTACAGACTCCACTAGAAAACTCTTAGCTCTGATAAACACTTTGAGCAAGTAGGATATATAATAAACAAAAAAAAAATCAGTACCTTTCCTATATATCAATAATGAACATCCTGAGAAAGAAATCAAAACAATCCCATTCACAATGGCCTAAAAAAAATTAAATAACTAGGAATAAACCAAACCCAGAAGGTGAAAGACCTCTACAATAAAAAAGCTCAAGATATTAAACACCAAAAGAATAAACAATCCAATTGATAATGGGCAAATGAATTAGGCAGATCGCAAAAGAAGTATAAATGGCTAATAAATACATGAAAGAATGTTCAGCATCTTTAGCCATCTGAGAAATGTCAATCAAAATTACATTAAGGTTGCTTCTCAGAATGGCACTCATCAAAAAAACATAGTATACCAACAAATGCTGGCGGAGGACACAGCTCAGGGTGGGGATAGGGGGAACCCTTAAACACTGACAGTGGGAATGTAAATTAGTCCAGCCACAATAAAAATCAATATGGAAGTTCTCAAAAAACTAAAACCAAAATTACAATATGATCCTGCCACAACAACAACTAACAATATTTTACTCCTGGGTATATACTTGGAGGAATCTAAGTCAGCATACAATAGAGATACAAACTCATGTTTATTGCAGCATAATTCACAATAACCAGGTCATGGAATCAGCCTAAATATCCACCAACTAATGAATGGATAGTAAGGGGGAAGTTTACGTGAGCAATGTACAATTAAATGCATGTATGGGAATGCCATAACAAGACCCATTAAGCTGTACATTAAAAATTACTAATAAAAAGCTTTTAAAAAAACCAGATGAATGGATAAAGAACATGTGGTATATAGACACAATGGAGTTTCATTCACCCATAAAGAAGAATGAAACTTTGTCATTTGCAGGAAAAACATGAACTAGAGATCATGTTACACAAAATAAGCCAGATTCAGAAAGATAAATACCATGCTCTCTCTCATATACATTAAAATAGAAAAAAAAAACCTCTAAAAACATCAAAGTAGAAATGTGATCATCTAGGAAGAGGAAGAGGACCAGCAGGAGGATAATGGGGGAGTAAATATGATCAAAGTACATTACACACATGTATAAAAAATGTCATAATGAAACACAAGAATGGAAATAAAACCCAGATGGATTTAAAAAAAAAGTTCAGTGAGACACCGCTTCACACTCCCTGTTGTTGTTAGGTGCCATCGAGTCGTATCCGACTCATAGTAACCCTCATAGGGTTTTCAATAGCTGTTTCAGGATTGCCTCAGGAGTGGACTATCACATCCTTCTCCCATCATACTCCCTAGAAATACTATAATCAAAAAAAAGGATAAGAAGTGTTGGGTAAGGATGCAGAGAAATTAGAACTCTTATACATCATTGGTGGAAATGTAAAATGGTACAACCACTTGGAAAATAGTTTAGCAGTTCCTCAAAAAGGTAATACATGCAGTTCCCATACAGCCCAGTAGTATACATATTACCTAAGAAATTGAATATATCTATCTATCTATATATATATTCACATAAAAACTTGCATACAAATGTACACAGCTACATTATTTACAATAGCAAAAAGTGTATATAACCCAAATATTCATCAACATATTAATTGTATAAGGAAAATGTGGTATACCCATACAATGGAATATTATTCAGACACATGAAGAAGTAGGTACTGACATAGTACATTAACGAACCTATATTTTTCTATGTGAAAGAAACCCACATGAAAGACCACTCAGGGTAGGATTCCACTTGTGTGACATGTTCAGAACAGGAAAATCCACAGAGGCAAAAGGTAGATGAGTGGTTGCCAGGATTAGGGGCAAGAGGGAACAAAGCAAGATTTCTAATGGGTGTAAGGCTTGTCTTGGGTGCTAATGAAATGTTTTGAGTTAGACAGTTGTGATGGTTTGCATAGCTCTGCAAACAGAATATACACAAACCACTGAATCTGGACACTAAACAGGTGAATTTTGTGATGCATAAATTTTTTTCAATTTTAAAAAAGAAATGCTCAAGAGAATTATTCATAATTATTCACTGAAGGAAAAAGCTCCTAGAGAAAACACAGATTTTCAGGAATAAAGAGCAACAGAAACAGTAAATACATGCATGACTAAGAGATTGATTTTTCTTTTAATATATTTAAAATGCACATATATATATACACACAGCAACCCTAATATGAAGGCAGGCAGAGTCAATTAACAAACACTATTACCAGATTTCCATATTTTATGAATAGTAAGGGCTTATCAGGGCTGGGATTTAGCTCAGTTGGTAGAGCACTGCGCTGCAGTTTCTGAGGTTCCGAGTTCAATTCCCAGTACCCCCAAAATGGGAGAAGGACGTGGCAATCCACTCCCAAGGCAATCCTGAAACAGTCAGCCATTGAAAACCCTATGAGGGTCGATATGAGCCGGATACCAACTCGACGGCCACCTAACAACAACAACAAGGGTTTATCAACTCTGATACAAAAACCCGAAATTTAAAAATGGATTTTGAAGCATTTTGGATTTCAGATTTTCAGATTAAGAATGTTCAACTGATAAAATCTATGCAAATATTCCAAAATCCAAAAAATTCCAAATTTGAAAAACTTCTGGTGCCTATCATTTTGAGCATGGAATCCTCAATCTATACAATATTAGCTCTAAGTAAACATAGAAAAAATACGTATTTTGACTCCTAAAACAATGAAAATTTCTTTAAAGTGGAAATAATACAAAGCTTTCAATGTCTGATTGTTTTGGGAGTGGATTCCCAGGTCCTCCTCCTGAGCCTACAGCACCTGGTGTTCCCAGGTGGTCTCCCATCCAAGTACTAACCAGGCCCCGCCCTGCATGGCCTCTGAGATCTGACTCTGATGGGATCAGAAACCATAGTGGTTTGAAAACCCTATGAATAGCAGAGAAGTACTAACTATAGTGTATCCTCTGTTGTATGTAGGGTCACTATGAGTCAGATACCATCTTGATAGTACCTAACAACAACAATACAAAGCTTTGGTTTTAAGAGAACCAATCAAATAATCCCAAATAGAAAAGGAAAAGGGCAGAAAGGCACAAAATGTCTACCTCTTCTTGCTCAGAGAGTCAAGGACAGTCATGTCTAGGTAGCGATGAGCATGCTAGCACCCAGATTTCAACACTTGATACTATTGATACTTGATACTATTCCCTACTAAAAGGAAACAGGGATCTTGGTATAAATAGCTGATTCCATGGCTAGGGTAGAGCAGATACCAGATAAACCTAGAACATCTTACTTATACTAAGGAGTGAAGAGGTCCAAAGGAAAAACAAAAACAAAAAGAGCAATGTCACAATGATACAAAAACCAGCTTGAGGCTCCACTACCCAAATCTGAACAATTTAAACACCAAATATCAATGAATCATAAGCAAATGAAAAAAAAAAAAAAGAAAAGAAAAAAAGAGGCATTCATGAAAAGAGACTAATCAGTCAGTCAAAACGCAAAAAAGGAAGGCTCTTCATTACAGTCATAACCAAGTGCTCACAGGTAAGCATGAAGAAGGGTGCAGACTTGGAAAATAATCATTTTGTAAAAATCAGAGTTAAGAGTGGTCAGACAAGAATTATCCATGGATACTAAACCCAGAGGGCAGTGAGGGATGGGAAGATCTGCTGAGGAAAAAAAAAAGTCCACATGACTCAACTGTCTCCCCACTGGTTCCTTTAACTATGTAGCAGAAAATTCAGGAAACACCTTGTCAGGTGGCAGAAGCAAACATGACCGCTAAGGGCAGAGGAACAGCACATCCTGGGTGGGAGGATCTGAGGAGGACCAAACATCACTCAAGAAGCCCTCTGATGGGAAGGCTTCCAATTGGCCTGAGTCTAACTGGACAAACCCAAATGCAGGGGCAGCTTTTTAGACATAAGGGTGGGGAGTGAGCTGATACTCTTCAAAATAACCCATCTTACAAAAGATAAGCAGCCCAGACTAAAGAAGAATAAAGGAAACGTGACAGTTAAGCACGATATTGGATCTTAGACTGAATCTTGTACTGGAAGAAGAAAAATATGCTAGGGTGTCACTTGGCAAAATTCTTACACACTCAAAACAGAGTTCCTAGATATATTTTCAGATGGCAATTCCAAAATGAGTACAGAAAATTTCATATTCAGATGAAACAGCTCTTCTTCTGCTATAGTCTGGGCAAGCATCCCACCAAGACGCACGTGCTAAAGGCTTGGTCCCCAGGATGAGGCTTTTGGGAAGTGGCAGAACCAATGGGTGGAGGGCCCTGTGGAAAGGCCTTGGGTCACTGGACATGCCCTCCAAGGGGGCTGTGGGACCTCAGCTCCTTCTTCCTCTATTTTACTTTCAGGTCGTGAGGTAACCAATTTGCCCTGCCATGATGGACAGCCTCTTCAGAAGCCTGAGGGAGTGAATTCTTGCTGGAAACTCCAAAACCATGAGCCAAAATAAGCACTTTTCGTTGAATACGTGAGGCATCTCATCTTGCATTTCTCTATGGAAACGTGAAGCTAACGGTTTCCTTCTTTACTTGCATTTTAGCTTCCTTTGCTTGTCCCCAAACCAATCATGTATGAAGTCCACACGACTAAAACATCCACCTTCCAGAGCACACAGTAATAACACACCACCAGTTATAAACTTCACAGTTATAAAAGCTGTGAAGCTCTTTTTCCATTCTTCTAAAAACATGCTCACTTGTACCTTCTAATAATGCAAATCCACCTTTTCTTGTCCTTGTTCTATCCCCTTAACTGCAGATCCAAGGTAGCAAAAATTGTAGCAGCAGATTTCTCACTGTCTTTGGGAAAAGATAACTTGACAAAGACTTCTAGGGAATGGAATGTGCTGCCTGAGATCCACAGATGTAAAGGAGCCACTGCTAGATTTATAGAAAACCGGAATAAAACGAAAGGAAAACAGCAAAGCAAACAATCAGGGCTGCTGTAGGCAACCATGACCTGGGATGCAGGGTTCTGGACTGGCAGAGTATACCACTCACAGGCCAGAACCCACAGTAAGGGTGGCTGAGGGAGGGCTGGGCAGGATGTAGAATCCTGTACTTTCTGATCCATTTTGCTGTGAACCTAAAATTGGCCTAAAAAAGTGCAGCCTAATTTGAAATGTATTTGGACTTTGTCTACAGATCCTGCCACAGAGCTCCTAAAATCCTAGAAAATTCTGAAGTTGGAGTCTGTTACTCATAATGATCCTTTGAAAAGGCCTCAGTCTATGCTACTGAGTGACTTTGGGTGGGGCCTGGGAGGAGCAGGTCACCAGACAGTGAGGGTGAGGATTACAGGTCAGAACTTTAAGGCCTTCACCTGCCTCCAACAAAGGGAAGGGGCTGGACACAGAGCTCTATATACAGAGCTGCAGATAGAGACGTGAAGGGCTTCCGGGTGGCCGGGAGGGAGGGGCACCTGCCCAGGATGTGGAAGCGCCGCCCTGCCCTGTGCATCCTTTCCACTTGGTCATTCCCAGGAAGTATCCTTATGATGAGCCAGTGAAGGTAAGGAAAGCATCTCCCTGAGTTCTGTGAGCTGTTTCAGCAAAGCATCAAACCTGAGAGGGAGCCAGGGAGCCCTGACTTACAGCTGGCTGGTCAGAAGTGGCAGGGGTCTAGATGTGGGAGGGCACCTCAAGTCGGGGCACACTGGTAGGACTGAGCCCTGCCTGTGAGGTCCAACCCTCACTCCAGGTAAGGAGAGTTAGAACGGAGTTCTGGGACACTCAGCTGGTGTTCGGAGAGCTGGAGATTTGTTGGCGTGGAAAACCCCACACATCTGGTCTCAAGAGGGTAACGTGAGGGCGCAGAGAGCCCGAGTGGTTTTCCCAAGGGGCCAGGCATGGCCACTCAATACCCTGCTGCTGTTCCTCAGTCTCCCTGGCCAGTTCTTCCTCAACCTCCAGACCCAGGTGTGCTCAATCCCCAGACCACTTCCCCTCTAGTTTTCCAGCTGTAAATGACACCTGCACGCTGCCAGCTTCCGCACTGTATCTGCACCCCTTCCCTAAATTTACCCATCCACCACCTACCTGACAGCTGCCCAGGAATGCCTAACAAGCACCTCAAATTCAGCGTGTCCAAACAGAACTGGATCCCCGACCCAGTTCTCTGAAGCCTCCACTTCAGGCAATGGCAAGAACCATCTGTGTGGTTCCTCAGGCCAGAAAATTCCCAGTCATCCCTGAATTCTTCCTCTCTCCACAAATTCACACCCACGTCCTCAGAGAATCTGGTTTGGCATTACCTTAAAAAATAGGTCCTGAATTGAATCGTCACTACTGCGCTGCTCCCACCTTGGTCCAGCCAGGTACCCAGTGCCACAGCCTCTGCCCACCCCTGCTCTCCTCACACCACTCTTCCACTTTACACCCCGTAGGCCCCGCACTCCCACACCCCCTGGCCTCTCGGACCTGGAGCTTGACCTAAACATCCCCTCAATCCTCTTGTGATGCCTGGACTATATCCTCAAAATTCATAACCCCCAGGACCTCATAATGGGATTATATTTGGAGACAGACTATTTAAAGAAATAACTGAGGTAAAATGAGGTCACTTGTGTGGGCCCTGCCCATCCTTATGAGATATTCACACAGACATGCAGAGGGAAGACCACAGGCCTCTGAGAGAACTCCTGAGGACACCTTGACCTTGGACTCACAGCCTCCAGAGCTATGAGGAAATAAACTGCTGTACTCCGTGGCTGCAGTCTGCAGCACTTTGTTAACTGCAGCCAGAGGTGACTGATAAAATCTCTCTCATCACCTCCTTCACTGTGTTCTGCACACACAAGGCAACTGCTGCCCAAGGACCTCCTCACTTACCTTCCCTCTTGGCAGAATCAGGTACTACCAGATAGTATCAAATCTAACCAGCACCCTTTCCACACTTTTGTTGTTGTTGTTATCGTTAGGAGCCACCAAGTCGGGTCTGACTCATAGTGACCCTATGTAAACAGAACAAAACACTCTCCAACACTGTGCCATGAACAGTCTTTCTATGTTTGAGCCCATTGCTGCAGACACTCTACTTCTTCTCATTTTGAGTGGTTGGTGCCACATCAATAAAAGGAGGTCCCAAGGGCTTTACTCCATTCCCATCATTAAGGTCAACTCTACTTTGAGGTAGTAACCAAACCCCAGTCATTTCTTGAATGTCTTCCAGCCTGGGGGGGGCTCCTTTTTAGACACTGTAATAGACAATACTTCTCTGCTATTTATAGGGTTTTTAGTGCCTAATTGTCTTGGGAGTGGGCTGCTGGGTCCTTCTCTCCCTAGTCTGTCTTAGTCTGGAAGCTCAGCTGAAAGCATGGGTGGTCCTGCTAGCATCTGAAATACCAGTGGCATAGCTTTCAGCATCACAGCAACACGCAAGCCCTCACAGCATGACAAGCTGACAGACACATAGGGGGTTCAACAGTTTCAGAGGTAAAAAATAAATAAATAAATCAGACAAGGATTAGAATCAGGTACAGACTAGACTCTAATTGGTAGAACAGAATCTAATGTCATAATTAGAATCTAACCCACACCCAATGCTAATCCACATCTGATTTTTTTATCCCTCTAAAACTACTGAACAGGTGAGGATTAGATTTGAGAATATACAGTATATCCATTTTTCAGCTGCAGAAATGGAGGCTGAAGGATGTTAAATTGCTTGTCCACTAAGAGGTAGAGATGAGATGAAAATAAGATTTTATCTGGCTCTATGGTCCATGCAAAATATCAATACCAGGTTTTTACCAATACTAGAAAAATTCAGAAAAGAATAAGAGAAGAACTTCTTACTTTTCAACCCACAGCACTGAAACAAGCTTTGTCCCTCTCTTCTGGGCTTTGTCCCATGTGCTTTGGTATCCGTCTTTGAAAACCACATGAGTTACTTGTTTGTTGAAAGTTTTTGAAACCTACAGACAAAACGCAGAAAACAAAATATACATTACTATCACTCACAATTTCTCAAGGACAATTGATCAAAAAGAAGACTTTACCCAAAATTTGTGAAAATGACAATGCTTAAAACCCCAACATCAGCATTCCATTTCTGAGGGTATGTGACAGAGAAATACTCTGTCAAATGTGCAATACTGCTTTAGAACAAACATGCTCCAGCTGGAGTGGGGTATCATGCCCATGAGTAAGGGAGTACTGCTAGTGCCCGTCAGAAAGCTCCCGACAACGATGAAAAGAACTGGGTAGGAGCCCCGGGAGGAGGAAGAGAATGAAAGAGAAAAAGCAGACAAAAGGCACCAATGTTCATAGCTAGAAAGATAGAGAAGCAAGCCAGGCAACCAAGCATACTTAAGGAAAGCTTTCTCCACGAAAGAAACAAAACGAAATTCAGAGGAAACAGACAACAAAAGGAACACATATCTAGTTAAAGTCAAAAGCACTTATTATTTTCAGATTATACTGTACTCATGTGATAGGATCACAAGATTGCTTTTCAAAAGCATCAGAGACCCGAAGAGCTACTAGGAATTTAAAATGACGTAAAGAAACATTTCTACAGAAATACTGGACAAGTAAATTGAGAAAATCTTCCCAGTGGCAGAACACACAAAAAACTGGAAGGATTTAAAAGATAGGAACATCAGAAGCACAGACCAGGGTCCAGCAGCCAACTAACAAAGATGAAGAAATACAACAGGCGAAATGAAGAATAAATTGCGAAATGAATAACCAAGGAAAACCTTTTCAAATTAAAGGATGTGCTTTCTGGATCAAAAGAATGCCCTCAAAGGTGCTGTATGAATGAAAACAGTGCCACCCCAAGCACAGTGTGGTCAAGTTAGAGTACACTGGAATTTAAAAAACATTGAAAGGGTAGAGAAGGGGGATGAGGAAGGTGGAACTATGTCACATCAATTAGAAATAACAATGGAATCAGGCATATCAGGAGCAGTGTGAAGTCAGATAAAATGGAGAAGTGCCTGCAAGGAAAAATAATATATTAAGTGTGATCAAAAGATACAGTGAATGTTTAAATTAACTTGACCACCAATCTCAAAATATGATAGTAAGTATTTTATTTCCAGAAACTCTTCATTACAATTAACAAAACATGATGAGCAAAATAATTAGAATGTATTATATGAATTTGTAAAATATCTTTTCTACCGCTTCCTTGATTGTCAAATTCATACACATTCACTTGTTGACATGTCTGTCCCAATAATAGTCAAACGGTTAAAAAAAATTACTACAGTAAAAGACATATCGCCATTAATCCGCTTCAAAATACTTCCCTGGCTTCGAACACACCTATCCCATAATTACTGCCACTTTCTGAAGCAGTCCCGGAAGTCCTCTTTCGTGTGTGGCTGTAGCTGTGCTGCTGTGGCTGCCTCAATGTCCTGAATCGATTCAAAACCTTTACCTTTTCTGATCATTTTGACATTGGGGAAGAGCCAGAAGTTGCAGGGTGCCAGGTTCACTGAGTGAATATGATAGATGAGGACACCCCGACATGTTTTTAATTTAACAGAAATTGCTGAACCAGAAGCGATGTGTGACAAGGAGCGTGGCCATGATGGAGGATGAAACTAAAGACACGCACAGAAGACTTCCAGAGCTGCTTCAGGAAGTGGCAAGAACGATGGGATGAGTGTGTTCGAGGCCAGGGGGAGTATTCTGAGGGGAATTAATGGCAGTGTCTCTTTTCCTATAATAATTTTTTTAAGTTTAAATATTCACTGTATTTTTGATCATACCATGTATCAGCTAAAATATCAAAGGTAACAGTATAATACAGGCAGGTTCAGACAGCCATAGTGTCAAAAATATGACTTTTACGCTTATTTTCCATAAGTAGAAGTCACTTATATAACTTTTTATAAGTTTAATTTTATAGAAGTAATATCTGCTGTTTAGTTTTCTGCTGCTTCTTTCACCCACTGTCAACTGGCATTGTCAACTGGCACCACTGTGGCTCCATGATCCTCATTCTGACAAAAAGCAGCCTAATGCTAAGTCACAACACCCAGGTCCTTCACCTCACGTTAGCCCATCTCATAGGCGGTGTATGAGACGGAAGAAAGGTATAAATGGCAGAGTAAGGCTTGGGGAGCCAGAGGCCCCATTCATGTAACTTTGATTATAGTATGATTATGGTAACTTTGATTATAAGTTTTCTATGTTATTAGTTATTGCTGTTAATCTCTCATTCTGCCCAACTTATAAACTAAACTTTATCAAAGATAGATATGCACAGGAAAAAACAGAGCATAGAGAGAGCTCAGTAACTATCCACACTTTCAGGCACCCACTGGTGGCCTTGGAATGTATCTCCTGTGTAAATGTGGGGACGATCCACTGAAAATATGAAAGCAAATACCAAAACAAACAGACAAAAGAGATTTGAAAGCAACTGCCTCTTAAAAATAGAAAAGGATGCAGGCATCATGATGCATGGCTATAATCCCAGTGACTTGGAAGCTGAGGCCAGAGGCAGTCTACACAACTTAGCAAGACCCTGTCTGGAGATAAAAAATTAAAAAGGGGCTGGGGGTGGAGCTCAGTGGTAGAGCACTTATCTAGCATGTGTGAGGCCCTGGGTTCAGTTACCCAATACGGGGTGGCGGAGCGGGGAGAAGTATAAACCAAAGGACAGTTGTTTTCTCTTGGTTGCCATTATGAAGCTCACAACCCTGCCCATCAGCAACTTTAAACAGTGTATAGCCCATTACTTTTACAAATGACTGCTCCTAAGGCAGTCACAAATGACTGGGCTGAGATTGTAGGACCAGACTGGCCCCAAAGAGCCACATCTAGTACTTGGGGCATTTCACCCAAGGCTTTTGGTCAAATTTAGCAGCACTTCTAAGTGCCCTTCAAGAGGGGGACAAAAATCTGAATATAAGCCTCAGAACATTTGAAGGAATCTGGTAAAAATCCTTATACCTTGGGCTGAGACATGAAAGGTGCATCTAGGAATAGGGGTGAAGCCACATTCCTCAGACGACGGGAACTCCCTCAGCACCCCACCTCCTTGTGTATCAACCAACAGTATGCCTCCTCCATACAAAAATGCGTCCACGTTCCAGACAGAAGGCGCCGGGCTTACCACTTAGGACTTTTCAGCTTTACAACAGTGTGAAAGTGATGTGCATTCAGTAGAGACCATACTTTGAATCTTGACCTCTGCCCTGGCTAGTGATAGGCCATTGTTGTTGTTGCTAGGTGCCGTTGAGTCTGTATCTGACTCATAGTGACCCTGCATACAACAGGGGAAACAGTATTGTCAGTGCTTCTCTGCTGTTCATAGGGTTTTCAATGGTCAGACTTATAGCGACCCTCATAGGGTTTTCAATGGCTATTTTGGGATTGCTTCAGGAGTGGATTGTCACATCCTTCTCCCATATGGGATAGCTTGTTGTTGTTGTTGTTGTTGTTGTTAGGTGCCGTCGGGTCGAGTCTGACTCATAGCGACCCTATGTACAGCAGATCGAAATACTTGCCAATTCTGTGCCAGGCAAACCATCTTATTTATGTTTAAGCTCATTGTTGCAGACACTGTGTCAATCCATCTGGTGGAGGGTTTTCCTCTTTTGTGTTGACCTGCCACTCTTCCAAACATGATGTCCTTCTCCAGGGATTGTTCTCTTTTGATTACATGTCCGAAATATGTAAGACGCAGTTTGGCCATTCTTGCTTCCAAGGAGCACTCTGGTTGTACCTCTTCTAGGACAGATCTGTTGGTTCTTTTGGCAGTCCATGGTATGTTCAATAGACATCTCCAGCACCACAATTCAAAAGCATCAATTCTTTTTCTGTCTCTCTTGTTCAATGTCCAGCTTTCACAACCATATGATGCCACTGAAAATACCATGGCATGAGTCAGACACACCTTCGTCTTCAATGTGACATCTTTGCTTTTCAATACTCTAAAGAGATCTTTTGCCACAGCTTTTCCTAGAGCAA